>CAUYQV010061351.1:0-14385 GCA_963574575.1 Galagoides demidoff
GCCCGGGCTAGGGATTGGAACCCACCACCTTAGGTGTACGTGGCTGGCGCCTTAGCTGATTGAGCCACAGGCGCTGAGCCTGGGATTTTTTTTTTTTTTAACCATTAAAAAGACTACATTGAGTGTTGAGAATCACATGGATTAAATGTCTTTTTGGGAGCAGAAAAGTGAAGGTTTTGGAACAATGTTACTGAGTATCGGGGGAAACAATATCAAAGGTCAGTGAAGGGAATGGGCATAGGGGTGTGACAGGTGCGAGTCTAACTCTGAGATGCCCCACCGGCCAGTTATTCTATGCATCAGTTTCATTATAGCCAGAGTGACCCCTTCCTCAGTTTGCACTGATGACTCGTGATAACGTTTAAGTTTTTATAGACTGCTGGCCCCCCAGGGTCAGCCTTCCTTCCTCATTATCTCCTTTAATCCTCACAACTGAAGTCCAGGTAGGTATTTCGTCCCATTTTGCATATGAGGTACCTGATGGGCAGAAAAGTTACATCTTAGCTGGACAGAGGCAGCAAACCCAGGTTTTCGGACTCTGAGTCTAGAGCACTTTGACTGACGTGGGATTTTTACCGGAGAAGCCTGAGCTAAAGCAGGCAGAATGGAAAGGGCAAGCGTGCCACTGCCCCTTTCTTCACCACCTCTCTGAAGGTCCAACTGCTCTCTTGAAACTGCAAGTACCAGGCAGAGTGACTGCCCCCACTGTAGTGCCCTTTGGAGGGGCCCTTCCATGTCCTCCTTTTCCATTCAAACTGACCTGTGACTTGGGTGGGTGTTTATTACCGTAAACTTGAGGTGGGACTTCATGTCATGACTCTCCTATGATAATAATTACCTCATCTCAGGCTATTGTCATGATTCAAAATAAATTCAGAAATTCTTGGAAACTCCTGAGCTTTGCATCCTTATAATGCGTCCTTATTCTCCACATTTGTACCAGATACCACATTTGCTGCTGCTGTCGCCACCTTGTAGCTCATGGCCTTGGGAATCAGGTCTTTGAACCAGGCTAGACTCCTGTCTATAACTATGTTTATACTTGTGTTTTCCAGTACTGGGTCTTTCAGGGTGTTTTTCTGCTCCCCAATCAATCAGTTAGTATTTATTATCTACTATAAACTCATAAAAGTAATAATAAAAAATAAAAAAGTAATGATAAAATATAAAAGGATATAGTCTTGATGTTAAGGACTTCATAGAATTCCCAAAGGAATTGTTTCCAACTATCTATGGCTACCTATTACTCTCTTTTAAGTGGTTCTTGATTTATATGACTGATTCAAGTAAATCACAGTCACGATATGGTAGCTTTTTTGTTTATATAGTAGGGCTTCCATAGTTAACTTCCTCCTTAAATTGACCTCTCTTTTCTTTTCTTTTTTTTTTCTTCCGTTTCCTTCCCTTCCCTTCCCTTCCTTTCCCTTCCCTTCCCTTCCCTTCCCTTCCCTTCCGTTCCCTTCCCTTCCCTTCCCTTCCCTTTCTTTTCCTTTCCTTTTCAAGACAGAGTTTCATTCTGTCTCACTCAGTAGAGTGCTGTGGTGTCAAAACTCACAACAACCTTAAACTCTTAGGCTTGAGCAATCCTCTTGCCTCAACGTCCCAAATAGCTAGACTATAGGAGCCCACCATGATGTCCAGCTACTTTTTCTATTTTTAGTTTTTATTTTTAGTAGAGATGGGGTCTTGCTCTTGATTAACTGGTCTTGAACTCCTGAGCTGAGGTGATCCACCTGCCTCAGCCTCCGAGAATGCTAGGATTATAGGCATGAGCCACCACACCTGTCCTAAATTGACCTAATTTTCATAGACCAGACATGCATCACATGTACATCTCAGTACAGTAGGCCTAGTTCCTTATGTTGACCATCTCTGTATGTTGATCGGTTTGTTACAGTCCCTTGAGTGGTCAACTTATAGACGATCTATGATATTAGACATCATAGCAACTTGGAAGGCTATTAGACTAATGGAAATCTAAAGCTTCAACACAGAATGATTTTAAATTTTTTTTCTGGCTTTTCAAACCTCCTAACACAATAAATAAAAGACCCTTCATTATAAACCATAACTTAAAACCTAAGGCTTATATTCTAGTTTTGGATCCATATATAAGGAGCTGTGGATTCTTGAACAAGTCACTTAACCATTTAGTGTTATTTTCTATGAAGTGAAAAGAATGTTTTATTAGAAATATTAGACATGCACAAGATATTTCTTTTAGCTACAACTATAAGTTCTGGGGCCACTCTTTTAGAAACATTTTAATTTTAATTATTATTATGGCAGATAAGTAGACTTGGTTGCTGGTACTACTTCTGGTTTTTACTGAAGTTTCAGGTCTTTGCAAGTGGTGAGGGGACAACTTTGGGCTCCACAGCAGGGAGGGAATAGAAGGTGAGTCCCCTTTGACCAAGAGCCACCTACCCTCACCAGTGGCCTGGGTGATACCCCTTAAAATGATGAGCACCAGACTCCATAAGAGTTTAGATATATCTGAAAATAATCATAACTTAATAAAAAGAGATTCATAAATGGAGAGAGTTTTACTGCTTGTTCTGACACAAATTTGAAGTACTGCTTCAGACCAGCTACTTATATGGTCAATTGTATGTTTTCCTTCTTGGCCAAAAGAGAAGAATCTTATGGATTCTAACCATTTCTTTAGAAGGTTGTGAAGATCACCCCCACTTTTTCACTGTACCCAGATATAAACATGCCTTCAACATTGGGGGGGTTGGGAAATGCAGATCTCATTTGTTTAGAGCAGATATATGCTGGTCTACCTGTGTGAGTATTGTTAAAGGATGACGCTTAACTTGCCATTTCCCTGCCCAACAGCCTACTATAGCTCCCACTGCTGAAAGACCTGAGGTTTCACAAGCTCGGTTAGAGACAATGCCATAGAGACCATTTAGACTCGATATCTACCAGCTCACCGGTTCACAAGTTCTCTGTCCTCTCTTTTCTGCAGTCCCATTTCCTTAGGAACTTCCCCAAGAGGCTGTCCAACGATCAATCTAACAGCTCAGCCTGGGCTTCCCATCCCTTTCTCTTTCCTCTGTATACCTGTTCCCCACTGAAAAGCTGCCCACCTGAGGATGCAACCCCTGCCTCCAGCTGTCAACAGATCCCATTTCCATTGCTTCCAACTCTGGTGCTGAGCCCACGGATGACCTGACACAGTTTTGCTTTCAGGCTACTATCATGGTACTGAAATCCTGGGCTGCACTACTATCACGGTACTGTCATCCAAAGCCCTCAAGTCTGACCCTAATCTGCTCCAGCTGTGTCACCTCCCTGTCCCCATGGGAACTTTATGCTGAAGCCAAAATGTGCTTCTTTACTTCAGACACCTTTTTCCAGCTCCTGCTTAGAATAACCTCTGCCTTCCCTTCCCTTTTATACTCTCTAAACCTTGGCATCTTTCAAGGTTTAGTCGAAACCTTACCTGCTGGCTTGGTGCCTGTGGCTCAAGTGGCTAAGGTACCAGCCACATATACCGAAGGTGACGGGTTCGAATACAGCCCGGGCCTGCCAAACAACAATGACGGCTGCAACCAAAAAATAGCCAGGTGTACTTGGTATCACAGCGGGTGCCTGTGGTACCAGGTACTTGGGAGGCGGAGGCAGGAGACTCGCTTGAGCCCAGGAGTTGGAGGTTGCTGTGAGCTGTGATGCCATGGCACTCTACCCAGGGGGATAGCTTGAGGATCTGTCTCCAAAAAAAACCTTACCTGCTCTAAGAAGCCTTGATGTAGGACCTCACTGGACCCCTACAGACTTGTTTTCTCTCAACAGCAGTAACTTTCAGTCTTTGCATTTTCCTTCTGACCCTGAAATGCTGTCAGAGCTGACTCCTAAAGGCATCACTTCAATCCTACCACAGATTGTAAATCCTACAATTCAGATGAGCTTTTAAACTTATTTTTCTAAAAGTCCAACAAAAATTTATATTGCTTGGGGCAAAAGCTTGGAGGAGAGCAAAAAGGCAGAATAATTTTGTTGTAGCTGTCATTTTTTTATGAGATGTGGAGGTGGCAAAAATCACAGTCTATTTTCATATTGTTGGTAACACTCTTTTGCCAACTACTTCAAAAGATTCTTCAAAACCCTAAGAGAAGACAGCTGGAAGTAAAGCAAAGGCGCTATCAGCAGCAGGTGACGGCCATGTCTGTGCTTCCTCTGTAAATGCTTAAGGGACCAGCACAGGTACTGAATAAATCAACCACTCCCTTCCCAGGACAAGGCCTAGGATGTATACAGTTGTTTGACAAATCCCTGCCCTTAAATCTGGGGGGGGACTCCATGACCACTTTGACTAACAGAATGTATCAGCAGTAATACCGTGTCCCTTGTTAGGTCAATGCTCTAAGAGACTGGCGGCTTCCACTTCTAGCCTTTTGCCCTTTCACACCTGGAGTTGGGCCACCTTACTGCAGAGAAGCCCATGCAGTGCCTTGGAGAGAGCACCACGGGGGGAGGGGGGGAACCAAGGACCCTGGCTGAGAGGTTCACCAGAGGCCCCAGCTGACAAGCAGCACAAACTCGCTGCCCTTTGGATAAGCCCTCCAGAAGTGAGAGCTCTAGAGTTGCTCAAACCCCTCCTGCTGATACTCAGAGAGGAGCAGTTCACGTGGAACCCCACCCAAAGTACACATTTTTTTTTTTTATGAAAGTGAATAAATATTGTTCTAAGCCACTAAATGTTGGATGGTTTGTTAGTTATAAACAAATAAAACATACTAGAATTGGCTTCTGCTTTTCTAGTTGAAATCAGAGATGGTGGTGTAGACAAACTTGACGATTTTATATTGCATGCAAAAAAAATCTGCAAAAATATGGATATTCTCATATCCAAAGTTTCTGTCCAATATATATATATAAACAACACCAAAAGTGTCAGCTCGATTTCTTGGTGAAATGATGACAAAATAGCACTGCTTTAATTCCGCATATGGGACTGGAACGTGGATGTCATTAAATGATAGGCAGTCCAGACTCTCCCCTCCCCCTCATGACAGAGCATCATGTGAGTAGCTGTTAGAAAGGGGGTCTCAGGAGCTCAGTTCTTTGGTTGGAGCTCTCCAATTGGAGAGTGTGTTGGACACTAACAATGTTGCTATTCCAATATTTGGGTAGGGGAGATAAGGACTTGGTGGAATCCCACATTCATCAAATAGTATTGATTACGTGTCAAGCACCACACTGAGTTTGGGGGGGTACAGTGATAACAGAGAAAACAGACAGTTTAAAATACTACATACCAAATAACTATAGCACCTCAATTTTTCTGAGTGCCAAGGCAGAAAACTAAGCGTGTATCAGAGAGTATATTAGCAGAATCTAATCTGAACTTGGCAGTGAAATACATCCTCCCTCTTTGGTTTATCTTACTCACCTTTTAAATCTGTTTATAGCACTTCCCAGGGAGGATGTCTTTTACTGCCGAAAAAGCAGAGTATGAATGTCTTAACCAATAACTAAGAAAATGACATGAAGGTTATGTTAACCAGTTTGATGAGAGTATTTCAAAATGTATATGAAAACAACACACTGTACCTTGTGATTGCATTAATGTACACAGTTATGCTATAAGAAATTTTTAAAAAAGTAAAAAAAAAAAAGAGGTGAGTAAGAATTACCCAGGTAGAAATGGGGTGGGTCATTGTCAGGGGAGAAAGCAGCCCCTGTGAGGCACTGGGGTGGGGAGGATGGGACTGGTGGCAGCAGAGAGAAGCTGTCTGGCCAGAGCAGAGCAACCACAGCTGGGCATGATGGGGACTGAGGCTGCAGAGGGTAGTGGGTTGCATCATGCAGGTCTTTTAGGCCATGATAATAATTTTACACTTTAATCTTAAAAGTGATGTGACACCCACGTCTGGTTTTAAGAAGTGAAATGATCATGGTGATGTTTTAAAAGATCCAAAAAGAAAGTTTTGGGGATGATGTCGAAATTGAAGTAGATGCATCTTTTAACAAACGAAGGTTTAATAAGGATGCTTGACTTCCCCATCAAGCATGTCTGCCCAGAGCCTTCACCACAGCTTACTCCCCGGAGCATTCCTGATGTAAAGTTCCAAGTGACTTGGTGTCCAAGATAAGTAAGACTCCTCTGGAGGCTGTAGACTGCTGCAGCTGACCCAGGATGCTCTCTGGTTCTGGAGAGGGGACGAGAGCACAACAGGGGCAGGTGAAAAACGGAGTGGACTTGGCCTTCTCCTGGACGTGATGCAGCAAGTAGCATGGCGATGCCCTTTGCCCACCAGTAAGGAAATAGAACTGATTATTCTGTGGGGGGCTTTTTCTTTTCCAGTATCACACTAACCAATGTGCTGATGTCATGTCCACAGACACTAAATTGCTGAAGCAGCTGCCTTTGAGAGGAGACTCATAGTAAAACAGAGCCTCTGCACTCGGGTCGATTAATAACCCGGGGCTATTTTCCCTGGGGACTGAGTTGTTGGTCCTAGTGTTCCCACCAGATTCTAATTTCAAAAGAAGAGCTTTGGTTCAGACAGAGCAAAAAACATGTATTTTAAGAAACTCAAGTTTATACCTGAAACTTGAACTGAACTTTTAACTGAACACCTCTGAATGCACAAAACCCAAGAAAACATATCTTCCTTTAATTGTTCACTTTTTTTGGTATTAAAATATGCCTAACTTCAAATGTTTTGTTCTTATTAAAACACAATAGGTCCATAATTATTAGTGACCTATACTTGACATTACTGAATTATTGCCATTTCTAAAACCATACTAGACACCATGGAATATTATGTAGCCTTAAAGAAAGATGGAGACTTTACGTCCTTCATGTTCACATGGATGGAGCTGGAAAATGTTCTTCTTAGCAAAGTATCACAAGAATGGAAGAAAAAGTATCCAATGTATACACCCCTATTATGAAATTAATTTATACCTTTCATATGAAAGCTATAACCTAATAACAGCCTAAGAATATAGGGAGGGGGAAGAGAGAGGGGAGGGGGGAATGGGTGGAGGGAGGGGGAATTGGAGGGATCACTTCTATGGTTTATCTTACAAGGGTACAAGTGAATCTTTCTAAGAGTAGAATATGAAGTTTTAACACAATAACTAAGAAAGTGACATGAAGGCTATGTTAACCAGTTTGATGGAAATGTTTCAAATTGTATGTGAAAACACCACACTGTACCCCAGAAGGGCATTAATGTACATAGTTACCATTCAATAAAAAACAAAACAAAACAAAACAAAAACAGTGGTGTGCATTTAAAAACTGTTATGAGAGTGGATCTCATGCTAAGTGTTCTTATTACAAAATAAATAAATAAAAAAGCAAAGAGACATACGGAAACTTTGGAGGTGATAGGTATGTTTATTAGTTTGATTGTAGTGATGATATCACAGGTGATGCATATATCCAAACTTACCAAATTATGTTCATTAAGTATGTATAGTTTTTTTTGTATATCAATTATAACTCACTGAATATTTTTTAAAAACTAGAAAAAATACAACTGACCTTTAAACAACACAAGGGTTAGAGGCTGATCCCCTTCACAGTTAAAATCCATAACTTTGACTCCCCCCAAACTTTAGTACTAATAGCCTGCTGTTGACAGGAAGCCTTACCTGTAACACACATAGCAGATTAACACATTTTGTGTTTTATATGTATTATATATGTATATATATAATTTTTTTTTTTTTTTTTTTAGTGGAGATGGTGTCTTGACCTTGCTCAGGCTGGTGTTGAACTCCTGACCTCAAGGGATTCTCCTGCCTAGGCCTCCCAGAGTACCAGGATTACATGTGTGAGCCACCACTCCAGGCCAATAAGTACTATATGCTTAACATAAAGTAAGTTAGCGAAAAGAAAATGTTAAGAAAATCATGAGAAATATAAAACACATTTACAGCACTGTACTGTAGTTGTCAATAGCGTAAGTTTTTGTCATCTGTTTATAAAAGAACCATTGCCTGAAATGCTGGGCAAGTGCAGCCTCAGACCTCAACTACAGTGCATCTCAAATAATTCAACTTCTTCTTGTAATGTCATGACTTTCCTCTGCTTCTTGGGAGCACAGCCAGCATCACAAGTGACACTTTGTATGGCTTCCAGTATTATTCAAGGTTTATAGTATTGCCCTAAATGCGATGAATAATACTTGAGAACTGCAAGAGATCACTTTTTATGGCCATATGCAATTTACTGAAGAGATGAACTGCTCAGGAGGAGATGATTGTGTCACGAGGCCTTTTGAGTGAATACTTGCAACACTTAAACTCACCACAATAGCAATAGGAGGTGGTTACAGGATTGTTACCATAGTGCTTTAGGTACCACAGTAGGCTGTATGCACTTGTCATTTAGTACTGCATGGTACATTTGTTTGCATTTCTCTCCACTGTGAATGGCACCATGTATGGTCTGTGTTTATGTGTAAAAGTTTCAATAAATTTTAACTTTTTAGGATGTAGCTGTGCATAGAACATGGCAGTAAATGATAAAGTGGACAAGTACCTGCATATATTTTATGCATTCATGATATGCCTTTTCCTTAATTGTTTTATGTTTTAGACAGTGTGGTGCATCTGTGATTTTTTTTTTCAAAAAATTTCCGATGTATGTATGGACAAAATCTGGGTGTAAGTGGACCTGCACAGTTAAACCTTGAATTTTTCAGGAGTCAACCATATAGACCACAAATGATCTGTATTTTTAGACTATGCATGTTGTTTAAAAAAGAAAATAAAACAACTTTGCATGTACCCTTTCTCCTAAATAGTTGTTAGAATATTTGCTCCTTTTAAAAATTGAGTTATTGGGTTTTTAGAACTACTCAGTTGTAGGGGTTTCTTACATATTTGGGACATTTACCACATATCATATGTGATCACAAATACTTTCTTCCACTCTGTAGGTTGCCTTTTAACGCTGTTGATTGGTTTCTCTGCTGTGTAGCTGTTTAGTTTTATATAGTTCTACTTGTTGACTTTTGTCTTTGTCCTCTGTGCTTTCAGTGTCTTAGCCATAAAATCATTGCTAAGAACAATGTCATAAAACTTTTCTCTTATGCTTTTTTTAAGGCGTATCAGGTTCTATGTTTTTTATCTATTTTAAGCCGATTTTTGGATACGGTGTAAGAAAAGGGTCCAATTTCCTTCTTTGGCATGTGCATTCTTTTCAGTTGACGGAGACTATCTTTTCCCCCCACTGGACATTCTAGGTACTCTTGCCAAAGATTGGCTCACCATACATGCATGGGCTTGTTTCTGGGCTTTCCAGTCCCTTCCCTTGGTCTATATGCCTGTCTTTATGCCAGTGCCATATTATTTTGGTTACTGTAACTTTGCTTTATAAATATGTGTGTGTGTGTGTATTTTTTCTTTTTTTTTAAATTTTAAGGTGTGCACTTTTATTGAACTGGTCTCAAGTCAGTGTACAGGTAAGCTCTGGCTGCCTCCACACTCCCAGGGAAACTAAAAGCCTTCATACATAGCAAGTTGGGAGACAAAAAGGGAGCCACAGTGGCTGATCATTCAAAATAAAACAAATAAAAAAGTATTAAGGTGAAGATTAAAAAAATTTTGCGTTACCTAATTTACACAAAAGCAATGCTGTCACCTCCCCTGTGTGGACTGGGAGGACTGGGCCTTCTCCTTAGAGAGAAGTGGGGCAGCTTTGGGGAGGGCAAGGGACTTGCTGTAACAACGCATCTCACTATATTTGGAATAACTATTAAAAAAAGAACAATGTATAATCAAAGTCCTTCGCCACATTGTGGAATGTGGGGATGTTTACTCCAAATGTTGGCACCGTCTTCCGTTCTAGTTTTTAAATTCTGAGTCAAGCCAGAAACAGATCAAAACAAACAAACAGAAAAAGCAAATAAAGCCATGCCAATCTTATCTCGTTTTCTGTGCATTAGGTTTTGCCAAGAAAAGGTGTAATGAAGTAAGTAACAGCCCGCCTAGAAGCATTTGCCGCGGATGAGGCGCCAGACTCGTCGTACTCCTGCCCGCTGATCCACATCTGCTGGAAGGTGGACAGAGAGGCCAGGATGGAGCCTCCGGTCCACATGGAGTACTTGCACTCAGGGGGAGCAATGATCTTGATCTTCATTGTGCTGGGAGTCGGGGCAGTGATCCCCTGCTGTATCCTGTGAGCGATGCCAGCGTGCGTGGTGGTGCCACCAGACAGCACTGTGCTGGCACACAGGTCCTTGTGGATGTCTGCGTCACACTTCATGATGGAGTTGAAGGTGGTTTCAAGGATGCCACAGGATTCCGTGCCCAGGAAAGAGGCTGAAACAGAGCCTCTGGGCAGCGGAGCCTCTCATTTCCAGGGGTGATGGCCTGGCCATCAGGCTGCTTGTAGCTCTTCCGGGAGGAGCTGGAGGCTGCTATGGCCGTCTCCTGCTCCAAGTCCAGGGCGACGTAACACAGCTTGTCCTTGATGTCATGCACAGTTTCATGCTGGGCCGTGAGGGTGAAACTGTAGCCCGGCTCCATAGGGGTCTTCATGACGTAGTCGGTCAGGTCCGTCCAGTCAGGTCCAGATGCAGAATAGCATGGGGAGGGTGTACCCCTCATAGATAGGCACTGTGTGGGTGACCCAGTCACTGGAGTCCGTCATGATGCCTGTGGTACGGCCAGAGGCGCACGGGGCAGCACGTACGGTGGGCTGGTGAAGGTCTCCAACATGATCTGGGTCATCTTCTCACGTTGGCCTTAGGGTCGGGAAGGCCTCAGTCACCGGCACCAGATGCTCCCCGGGAGCCAGGCGCAGCTCGTTGTAGAAGCCTGATCTTCTGCCTGTCATCCCAGTTGGTGACCATACTGTACTCAGTGGGGTGTTCCGTGGTAGGAATATCTCTCCTGCTCTGGGCCTAGTTGTCCAGTACAAGTCCTGCCCATGCCCACCATCACGCCCTGGTGGCACAGGTGCCCCACCATGGAAGGAAAGACAGCCCCGGGGTCATCATTGCCAGGGAAACCAGACTTGCCCACGCCAGAGCTGTCCTCAATCCCCAGAGCAGCAATATCGTCATCCCTGGCGAGCTGGGTGGCGGGTGTGGACTGGCAGCCGAACTGACAGGGCGAGGCTTCTATGCTTGCCGGGGGGATGCAGTCTCAGCCTGTAGTGTATTTTGAAATCAGAAACTGTGACACCTCTTAGAAGCTACAGATGTGAGTAGACCTTTATCCTAAGGGTGGACACAAATGGCCAATAGGTACGTGAAAAGATGCCGACAGCACTAATCCCCAGGGAAAGGATGAGAGATTACCCCGGCACCTGGCAGGATGGCCTTAGCAAAAAAGCAAAGGAAAACGCATGCTGAGGATGATGTGGGGAAATGTGAACTTCGGGGTATTGTAGATGGGAATGCAAAATGGTGGGGCTGCTACGGAGAAACAGGACGGTGGCTTCTCAAAAAATTAAACATGGAACTAGCCGTCCTGCCTCTGATATTTCTCTAAAAGAATTAAAAGCAATATTTTTAAAAACTTCTTAAATTATTTTATTTAAAATAAATATGAGGGTACAGAAGTTTATATTACACTGTTCTTACTTCCAAGGTAAAGTTCAAGTCGTAGTTGAACCTTCACACGGATTCACAGAGAGGCGCGCTGAACACCACCGCACTGTGTACAGTAGGTGAGATCCTGCCAACCGCCCTCCCTCCTCCCTCCAGCCTCTCTCCCTGCCTTCCCTCCCCTTGCTAGACTATATTTGTGTTTTATAGTTCATGTGGATGTGCAATTGCTTATATATTAGTTTCATATTAGTATTGAGTACACGCTTCCCCCACCCCCATTTTTGAGATACTTTACTAAGAAGAATGTAATTCAACTCCCTCTAGGTGAACATAAAAGACATAAAGTCTTCAACTTTTCTTATGGCTGTAGAGAACTCCACGAAAATCAGGATTTCCAGGGAATACTATCAACAATACTCTCTTGTTCGTTACTTACTATTCACAATATCAAGATGTGAAAACAACCTAAATGTCTACTGAGAGATGTCTGGAAAAAGAAAATGTGTTCTATACATACAGTGGAACACTATTTAGCCTTTAAAAACGAAGGACATTCTGCCATATTTGATAATATGGATAAGCTTTGGAAACATTATGCTAAGTGAAAATAAGCCAGTCCCAGGAAGATGAATGCCATCCTATAAGTTATTCTATAATAAAACAATAAAATTCATGGATTCAAAGTAGCTTCTAAGGGATAGCCAGTGAGGAGAATGGGAAGTTACTAATCAGTGGGCATAAAGTTTTGGTCAAACCAGATGAATAAGTTGTAGAGATCCTATCACCAGCAGTAAAGGTACAGTACATGCAAAAGTTTGTTTAGGAGGATGTTACGCAATGTTAGGCGTTTTTAGCACAATGAAGTAAAAAAATAAAATGGTAGGAAATAAAATAAGATTGAAGAAGTTGTGCTCTAACAAAAGAAGGAAATAAAACAAAATGAGAGGAAAAACAGATCCCAGAAATGTGGAATATGCCCTGCATTGATGGAATTAATCAGGTTACCCAGGAAGAGCCTAAATTCAAAGACCAATATGCATCTGGCTTTATTATTTATTTATTTTATTTTATTTTAATTTTTATTTATTTATTTTATTTTTTTGAGACAGATTCTCACTATGTGGCCCTTGGTAGAGTGCTGTAGTGTCACAGCTCATAGCAACCTCAAACTCTTAGGCTTAAGTGATTCTCTTACCTCAGCCTCCCAAGTAGCTGGGACTATAGACTCTCACCACAACACCTGGCTGTTTTTTGGTTGTAGTTGTCATTGTTGTTTAGCAGGCCTGGGCCAAGTTCGAACCTGCCAGCCCTGGTATATATGGCTGGCATCCTAGCTGCTGAGCTACAGGCACTGAGCCCTGGCTTTATTTTTTAAGGATAAAATACATACAGCTCAACCAGATACTATGTTTATTGCTCTATAAATTAATATGAGTCTATGCAGTCGTTATAACATATCTATAGATAAAATGTGGCAAATGACAAACTTTAAACATTAAAAAAAAGCAAGCAACATAGGCTGGTGATGCTACGCACCACTTCAAGCTTCTGTTTTACAAATGCAAGTTTCTCCCTTCAATTCAAAAGTTTTTGGTGGTTTATTTGTTTGTTTATTTTCCTGAAAAGGTTTGCTTGCCTGTGTAAGACCATCCACACTGTAAGCCCACAGTTCATGGTGGGGCATAGTTAAGGACCAGGTGAGCCTGTGGCTGCTCACACTGACCTTCCACTGAGGTGTTATCTCTGACTCTTCTCCTATGCATTAGAGTCAACAGATTTTTTTCCTCTGTTAATAGCTGCCCTCTGCAATTCCTCTAACACTGGGAAATCGGCCTAATTCCAACAATTTACCTATCCTAGGAGCATATGTTTTCTCAGAACCAAACTATTCCCTCCTACTCTCTTGTCCCCCCCAGAGAAGACAGATTGTTCCCCAAATTGATACTACTCCTTAAAGTTTCATCATTCCAAGAGTTCCTCTGTCAGTGTTTCTCAAAACTCTTGGGAAAGCAGAGTTGTAGGAATGATTAGAAACCTTATCAGTAGAAATTACATCAGTTTCTCTTTAATCTCTTGATCGGTGAAAAAACAAACAAATAATGCAAGGCACTGTGGGCTTGGCTGTCTCCAAGAGGACTTAATGTGGGCAGATCCGATTACCTTAGAACCATCCTTGTCTCTTACTTTATCTTTTAGTGAGTCTGCCATGGTGATCAATCAGATTAATTTAGCCAGGGGTTGCAGCATCAACTTAATTTCATTTTATTATACTGTCAGTTTAGAATAGCTTTTACTTTTTAGATAAA
Source organism: Galagoides demidoff (assembly GCA_963574575.1). Lineage (NCBI taxonomy): Eukaryota > Metazoa > Chordata > Mammalia > Primates > Galagidae > Galagoides > Galagoides demidoff. Next base: position 13,838 of record CAUYQV010061351.1, read on the forward strand.
TCAAGGTTAGGATTTAAATTTAGGATCATTTATACTGGTTTATGTGCCAATAGTTTGGTATTTATAGGCTCTTGATGGGTGGGGAAATTTTAAATGCTATTTAGGCATTAGTGCTATAATTAATTTCCTATTGATAAATTCTATGGAATCGCTTTTCTTGGCAGGAAATTAATTTTAAAAATTGGAATTCTAACCCTATATGGGTCAATATCATACATGAGGGTAATATTTTGAAGAGTTATTGCCTTTATTGGTTAGGAGTAAATCTGTAACATTATGAAAATCATTTAACTTTTTCCAGATATCAATTTTCTTATCCGTTAAGGGTTGGACAAAATTGTCCTTTAGACCAGTTACTAGAAATATATAATTCTATAATTATTATTCTTGCAATAAAAATTATTAAACAAAATAAAGAAATAAAAGTTTTTTTTTTTTTGAGATGGAGGCTCAAGCTGTCCCCCTGGGTAGAGTGCCATGGCATCACAGCTCACAGCAACCTCCAACTCCTGGGCTCAAGTGAGTCTCCTGCCTCCGCCACCCAAGTA
>CAUYQV010061352.1:0-16106 GCA_963574575.1 Galagoides demidoff
GCGCCTGTGGTCCCAGCTACTTGGGAGGCGGAGGCAGGAGACTCGCTTGAGCCCAGGAGTTGGAGGTTTCTATGAGCTGTGATGCCATGGCACTCTACCCAGGGGGATAGCTTGAGGCTCCGTCTCAAAAAAAAAAAAAAAAATTACCTAATTTATTTATATGTGTCTGAACCATTTGTTTGTCATTAAGTCATTTTTGCTGGATTCTTGTGATAGTTCATTTCCTTTCAGAGCCAGCTGATCCTTCTTCATGGGGCATTCTGTGGTAAGTTATAGAAATCCAATTCAAAATGCATTAAATAATAAAGAAATTCACTTTCTTATACAATAAGATCAATAGTGACCAGACCATCTCTCGTGGTACGTCAGGTCGCCTGCTCTGATCTTCATGATGCTATTGACTTTGCCCTTTGTGGATGCTGGCTTCATGCTCAGGGTAGTACCAAATCCAAGCATCATTATCCAGCAATGGCAATATTCAGAGGATTAAGATGGTTGTCTTTTAGGAAGGAGGCCCTACTGTAGACTCCTCTTCAAATTCATTAATTAGTATTGAGGCTCAGGTCATTCTCAATGAAAGACATTACAAAGGAAAGGATAGATGTGCTTTTCATCAACTGATTAGATGTAATCCTAGAACTATGGACTTTGTGACATTAGCTGGAGTCACATAGGAAGAAGGGGTGGATACCTGCCAAAAGAACTCTTTAATACAGTATTGAACAACCACAAGTCATCCAGTACCAAGGATAGTTTTTGAGAAAAATTGCTGGTCAACAATGTGTTAAGAGATAAAATATTTGTAGACTACTGGAGGAAATAATACTAGTGAACACCTTTCTTGCTACCAGGAAGATTACAGAGTCTCTCTGCAGTCCCCTCCTCACTTATCTCTTTGGGCGACAGTCCCTTCCTTCCGTCCCCTGTGGACGGATGCAAAGCTTCATTATGTGGATATTTGTAACCGCACTCAACCATTTGCCCATCCCCTTCCCAGCATACTCCCATACCTTCCTTTGCTCCACACATGATGGATTTCAATCTTTGGAACCCGTCTGTGTATCACCATTCCCAAACCTGGCCCTTTTGTATTATGGCAATTGCACATTAAATGATCAGCAAGAATCTATGTTGATCCCGGGTGATCCTTTAAAGGAGAAGCAAGAACCAGAGCAGTGATCTACAAACAGAAGAAATGAAATTATTTAGGACAAAGGGGTAGATAGAATCTAGGCAAACTGAGGAATGAAAAGAAATAGAAAATTCTGTGAAAAATAAAAGATGTTAGTCAGGTTTAAAGTGTACAAAATACACAATGTTTGTTGCTGTATTCATCAATTTGCTGGTTATAAAACAGGTTGATGGCTTTTATATGTTAAAAAATATTTAGTATAAATCAAAAATGATGAACTCCCTCAGAATTTTATTGTTGTAAAGTGTTCAGATAGGATCTTTTAGTGTACCATTCTCAGTAAATGGTGGATATTATTTTCTTTTCTTGCTGTGTCACTGTTCCCTGAAGTGCAGTCTCAGTCACAACTTGGTTCTCCATCAGTTCTGTCCACAGGCAGAGCCTCAGGGCCCTAGTCTTTGGTCTGCGCCTTTATAAATTACTCTGGCTCTGGCTAACTCCATGACCGCAAGGTGGCTCCCTGCTCCAGCTCAGGGCAGTGCATTTAATGGCTCTGAGAGTTCTGATCTCATAGAATCAAATCGGATAGACTTGAGAGTTTTCTAATCCTTCTCCGGCCACTTATCGTCTGAGTCATCATTATTTTCTTTCATTTTTTAAAGAGACAGAATCTTGCTCTGTTTTCCTGGCTGGAGTGCAGTAGCCTGATCAGAGCTCACTGCAATCTCAATCTCCTAGGTGTAAACAATTCTCCCATGGGGGCCTCTCAGTAGGAGCTGAAGCTTCAGGTGCCCACCACCATGCCTGGCTAATTGATTTTTATTCATTTTATTTTGTAAAGACAGGGTCTGGCTATGTTACTCAGGTCCATCTCCATCTGCTGGCCTCAAGTGATCCTCCCACCTCAGCCTGCCAAAGTGCTCACTAAATCAGTTTTGTTTCGTTTTTTCATTTCTCCGAGCCTTATTGAACCAATGAGTCTGGAAAACTGGTCTTACTTTACTCTCAGGTATAAATTAAATGGCATTTTGCACCAGGAAGTTATTATTTTGTAAGCCATGGTTTATGAGAGGTTTTTGTCTGTTTGTTCCTGACTATTGTTTCAACTATAGAGATAAACAAACATGCACTATGGCAGGGAAAACTGAGCGATTGTCCAGAGAGAAAAACCAGGATTAGATTCCTGAGAGCCTTTGATCACAGCATTTTCATCATCTAATCAATACATAACCTTGTTCTAGGTTGTTTCTGCTTAGGAATACCTAATTACAATATATTGTTGATTAATTAACATTGAGCTTATAGCCAACAGCATCATATGCCTGAGTGAAGCTTATCTTAGGTATACGGCACTCACTCCGTAATGCATGTGACAGCCTCCTTGCATAGAGGGACCCTGTAGCTCTCTGCTTGGGAGCCATTTTAAATAATGAAATTGCCAGTAAAAAGCAGGAAAACATGAAAAGTGTGCTACTAAGTAAACCTCAATACAAACACATGTTTATCGTTTGAAAGCTAAAAAAAGAAGGCAGATCATCGCTTTGTTTGACCTCAGCTGGGAACGTGAATGGTGGTGACTCAGATTTTTCACTCTTCTGAATATTTCTACAAAGAGCTTCAAAGGTGTCATGAGTAACAAAGAAGTTTTAGCTGGCAGACCAATTTGCAAATATGAAATTCATGAATAATGAGGATCTATTTTAAGTATATGTTAGGGGCAGATGTGTGTCCCTTGCAGGTAGCAGTAAGCACAGGGCACTTTATTCTTCTTAATTCAGTTCCCTGTTTGCACCCCAATATCAGATATTTCTCCTACCTTATCTGGGGTTCTGGTCAAGGTTCTCCAGACAGAAAGAACCAATAGTTCTATAAATATACAACCTCTGTAAGTTGACCACCCAAGGAGCTACAACAAACTCTATAACAAACTCGTCCATGTATAAAGATGGTCAACTTAAGGAACTAGCCCTGTTTTACTGATACATATGTGTGATGCATGCCTGGTCTGTGAAAATTAGGTCAACCTAGAGGCAGTCAAGGTAGGGAGGTGGTCAACTATGGTTTATGTATATACACAAGGGTGGGACAATAAAGTTGGTTAACTCATCAGAAACAGTGCTACACACCTCATTGCTGAATATGACTAGGGTGACCTTCCCTGTCAACACCAGCACCTAGTACACTCTTCACGGCACTTTGTCTATGTAGGTTTGAGAACTTAATGGGATGCCTGTTCTGATGGCCATTGCAGAAAAAGAGTTCCAAAATTGCTTTGGTGAGCAATCGAGGCACTGGGGTCAATGCATAGCTGCAAATTATCTCATCCGATATTTTAGCCATCGTTGGAGAGAGGCAAAAGTGAATATTTGTTATTCAGGAGCCTGAGATATAGAAAAATTTGGTAATTCACTCCAGGCCTCTATCCTCTAAGTTCTTCATCCTGATGAAAAGACAGGATTCTGACAACACAGCCTGTCTTCCTATCTGCTGTAATTCACTGCTGCTAATGGTCAACTCCTACTTCTCACTGTTTTTTTTCTCATTTGGAGATGGACATAAGTAAGTTAGAAATATCTGGACTATAATGAATAATTAGGTCGTGGATTTATGGAGCCTTCATAGGTCTGTAGCCTTCTAGAGAGTAGTACAAATGGTTTACTTTTATCTACCTCGTTTGGACAATCCTAGACTAGCTAGGGAAATGCAAAAGAGTTGTCAGTTCAAAAACATAATTTTGTTCCAAATCCGATGCAGCCTGTTGTGATTTGTGCCTTTGGAAGGGATGACAACCATGGGATATGCCCATTTCAGCGGTGTTACCTCTGGCCTCTCACACTGCCCCTGGGAAACTCTAATTTGTTTTGTGCAATCAAGTTGCTTTAAGAGTAATGCTTTTATCTTTTTAAAATTTCTTTAAAAAACTATAAAATATGTTTAGTTTCAGTCTTCCTGATATGGGCTAGACTGAGATATCATTCTGCTTTAAATCATAAATGACTACAATTTGAATTTTGAAATAGTTTAGAGAAATATATTACCCCAGCAAAGCACCACGCAGAAAATAACAGACTAAAAGACCTAAAATGTAAGCTATTTATTTAATCTCACTGCCATTCAAAAGCAGAGTGACTCAATGCTGGAAAGAGGTTAAGTGGGCAGGAAATAAAGAACAGATGACATTACTGGGAGATCCACAGAGCTGATATGGGAGCGCCATACAGTTAAGTGGTTCTCAGTCACCTGAGTGTACTAGTAATATCCTTGGAAGGATTATAAGACTTTTAATGAGATGACTTGATAGCTCATCTAGAGACTGGCCAGATCTCTAGCTTCGCCCCTCGTTTGACACCCTCACAAACTCTATGCCACCCAGAGAGTATTGTCTGAATCATTAAAAATTACCTGTGCTTTCTGGTCTGGGAATTTTCATGTCCTGCCTCTTCTGTCTCTGAAGTTCTCACCAACCTGGCGTGTCACCTTATTTATTTTTATGACATTCTTCAGCCTTCAGCCCAAATGCCTCACTGGAGAGGACCTCACTGATTGGCCTGGAGAAGCGGAACATATCTTCTGAGAGCTCACAAAGGCTTACACTTTCCTCTTTCTATTTTAGAGTCTAGCCCTTTATTTTTTCTGTCCCTGTCATCCTCTAAGCAGAGCTACCCTGAAGGAAGGGCAGCAGACCGTGTGACTGGGACGACGTGTGCTGTGGGTGCTGCGGCCCATAGCTCCATACGGAGTGTGAGAGTGTCAGGGAGCATTTCCTTGTTTAATGCTGGAATGAGACAGATAGAAGTTTAAAGACTGTGTTGGTTATAAAATGCTCTCCATAAAGAAGGAGCAGGGGCCTAACTGCAGGACGGGAGGCAGACAAGGTCCACGGCTGGGTACGGTGGGAGGAGAGCTGTGGAAGGGGTGAGGCAGATGGATAGGACACAAAGTAGAGAGAAACGTGGGTATTGACTCTGTGTGTGCGTGACTGTGTATACAAGGTGTGTGGTGTGTGTATGTGTATTTACTGTGGTATGCACAGTGTGGGCATGTGCATGGTGTGTGTGTACCTGGTATATATGTGGGTGGAGTGTGTGTGTGTTGTGGTAGGTGTGGTGTGGGTGTATGTCTGGTGCATGCGTGCATAGTGTGGTGTGTGGTATGTGTGATGCGTGATGGATGGTGTGTGCCTGTGTGTGGTGTTGGGGTTTGGAATGTGTACACAGTGTGTGAGTAATTTGTGGTGTCCATAGTGTATCATGTGTGGGTTTGTATGTGCGAGAAAGAGAGAGAGAGGAAGAAACTTCTCCTTAACACTGTCACAAACATTCAGTAAAATTACAAAATTTTGTAATTGTCACTCTTACACAGGTTAGTGAAGGAGATGAGTATTGTGTAAGCGCTGGTGTGAGGACGGTGTAAAGCCAGAACACGCCGCAGACCAGAGAGAGATAATGTGTGAAATACTATTGATCTTCATGCCTGAGACAGGTTCTAGAACACAATAGTGCTAATGAGAGTCTTGAAAAAATAAATGAATGATGAAAACATTACAAATTATTTTATAAATGAAAAATCTCTTGTTTCTAGAAATAGGTTATAAAGAAAATCATTTGAAGATTGTAAACTTGGCGAGTTATGCTCCTTTAAAAACTAAGTAATTTTTGCTGACATAAAATTAATGTCTTTCCATAGTTTAGGCAGAACGGAATTATTTTTCCTGAGCATGATTATGATTATTATTAGGATATGTTTTTCTAAAGGTTTAATGTACTATTTTCTCTAGGTTTTGTATAGTAATGAGCATCTCCAGGTGGTTATGTAGTAAAGACCCACAAATGCAAACCATGAGATGTCTGGAGTGTGTTTATCCCCTAAACTTTGGCCTTATCTAGTTAAAATTATTTTGTCCATCCATTCATGTGTTCGTTCATTTGGCAGCTCCTTACTGAGAGATTTCTGTGTGCCAAGAATTGTTTTAGAGGTTAACGGACGAAAAAAACTCCCTGCCTTTATGGATTCACATGGTTGCAAGTGGAAAAAAAAAATCAATGCAAGGAAATGTTGACACAAATTGGAAAATTCAAAAATGAAGAAGGTGTTGACCGAAAGGACCTAAATCTTAGAATACACTTGGGCTGAGGAATTTTCCAGAAGTTTAGTCATGATTCTCCCTGTTTCCCTTTTTTTCTTCATCCTCTGAAGGTTTTATTTATTTTTTTTTGCCACACTTTATCTCTGAATGTTGGATTTTTGTGTGACCTGTAGACAACCACTAACACTATCTAGTCACATTAAAAAAATAATATTAATAATCTCCCTTTTGCTTAGAATTCCAAAAGAAAGTTTCCTGATTGCACTGGGTCAGTCGACTTTGACTCATGGTTTTGGAACTGTGAGCAGAGCTGAGAGAATAATTAAATTCCACTAACTGGCTGCCCCAAGTCTTATGAACGACTGAAGATAAAAAACTACAGAAAACACAAATCTCTCGCTGACATGCAGGACATAGTTGGAGATTCATTTCTATTCTGGTTCTCTCTGTATCAAATAACCAGGTAAAAAATGTTTTCCTTGTAATACAAACTCCTATATGTACCCTTGTGGATATTTTTAAAAATTGAAGGCATTCTGGGGGACTGTTGCTGGTTGGGAACTGAACTTGTAAGATTTATAACAAAGAAAGAGATATCAGAACGATGAGTTGGCTTAACTTCTCTGATACATAAAGTATTTCAGAAATCTTTATGGACATAACATCATATCAAAAGAAAAGGTAAAAGGTCTGTGTTTATATGAGCTGAGGAATATCATCCAGCTATTTCGAGCTTCTCTTTCTTTATCTATAAAACATTCGTCGCACGGTACATTTATTTGACACTTTCTATGTGAAGCTGTTGAAGTGCTGAGAAAAAATAATTTTTCTTTCTGCTTCCTTGACAGTGTTTTTGTCAGGATCAGGAAAAAAGAAGTAGCACAAAATGATGAGAGTAATTTATAAAGCGTGTAAAAATAGAACTGATTACTATTTAAGAAGATAATGCTTTTAAAAGATCGTCGCAAATTCTAAAGTGTGGTTGTGTTTGCAATGTATTTGTCAGGCTTCTTGGAGATGCCTCAGAAGCTTCTGGGGGCAGTATCAGCCAGCCATCTGCTGGAGTCTAAAGGAGTTAGAAGATAGAATCATTTTTTTCCTGCTGATTTTTTTTTTTTCCTGGCACAGTGCATTTTATCATGCATTTCCTGTACTATGCTTTCTATCTGCAGAGATCACTGGTCATCACTGCTGTGTTAGTGCCCACAGGACACCCTCAGAGCTTCCCTAGGGGAAATGAAAGCTGAAAATCAACAGCCCAAACTTCGAGAATCGGTTCCTGAGGCCCCATATTGTCCACTGAGAATCTGAGATCACTGCATTGGTACATTTGTCCTTTTTAACCCACTGAGTTCTTTCTTCTTATAAATAATAATGCTCTAACTTTTCATTTCTTCTACTCCAAAAGGAGCATCTGTACATTCTTAGATAAATGGCACATAGCATACCTTTCCTGGAGTATTTTTAAATTTAAGTCCATTATTTTTAATCAAGTACAATTAAAGAGCCTGATTAAATATCACGTAGCTTGATCTCCCACACTGGAAATGCCAAAGCAATCGCTTTAAAGGTAGATGCCAGAGCTGACTGCTTCCGGCATATTGCAAATGGTAATTTGAATGTAAGCAAATTAATAACACAAATTAATGGAATATTCAATCCTCTTCAGCTAACTCCTCTGTTTCTCCTTACACTACAACTGCCCTATTTCTTATTGACTGATCACTGCTTATTCTGTACGTTGAGGACAAAGGATGTACCTTGTATGAATCTTCCAATGTGCTTCTGTCTTCATCTCATAATGTTTAGCCCTTAGCACTGTTTTGGGTGCATAGCAGGCAATTTATAAATGTTAGTTAACTGAATGAATTGAGCTTCAAATCATTATTCTGCGGTAAGCAGAGTATGCCCCTCTCAATATGTCCACATCCTAAAACCAACAGCCTGTGAATATATGAGATTGCACGGCAAGGGGGGATAATTTTGGAGATAGAATTAAGGTTTTTTCAACAGTTGACCTTGAGGTGGGGAGATTATCTTCACGTATTATATAACCCCTGTAATCTCTAGGGTTTTATAAGTGAAAGAAGAAGCAAGAGAGTCGGTGTTAGAACGACACAGTGCAAGAAAGACTCCGAGGCGGTTACACCCTTGGAAAGTGGAAGTGAGGACAGGAGCCAGGGATAGTGGGTGGCCTTGGAAAGCTGAAAAAGGCAAGGAAACAATCTGTTTTTGTCATTTTGAAGAAGAAATGCGGCACTTACACCATCTTGTTTTCAGCCCCGTGAGACCCATTTCAGACTTTTGATGTTCCGAGCTGTTAAGATAATACATGTATGAGTTTAGAAATTTTTAATTATGATGGCTAAATAATAGTGGCATCTATTTATAGGGTACATGTAATGTTTTGGTGTAGACAAATATATACAATCATAAAATCTGGGTAATTATGGTATCCATCACACCAAGCATTTAGCACTACTCTGTGTTAGGAATATCCTAAATCTACTCTTCAGGTATTATAAGGTCTACCGTATCTTACTGTTGACTCTAGTCTCTTGTATTGCTATAAAATATTGCTCATTCATTCCATTTAACTATATCTTTGCACCCCTTATCCATCCCTACTGTATCCCCTCTTCCCCACTGTGTTGTTTTAAGCTCGATTTTGCAGTAATTTGCTACAACAGCAATAGGAAACTAACACAGATACTGTAATAACGGCTTGTTTGTTTCCTCCGCGTTATATGAATATCTAGGTTTTCTATAACTCTAAGTGGTCATGTCCTGGGCAGGGACTTTCAATATCAGAGGACGTATAATGTAATGAAAATACAGTGTGCTTAGAAATGAGACGGCTGTGAATCCTCGCCCAATGCAGGACATGGGTGACCTTGGGCAAGTCACTAAAGTATTAATCTGTTTAATGGACACAGTATTATACAATTCACAGGGGCACTGTGATGATTAAAAGTGAGTATTTTGTCTGTTTAATGGACACAGTAATATACAATTCACAGGGGCACTGTGAAGATTAAAAGTGACATATATAAATCATCTATTATGATATACAGTCAGAGGAAAATAAATGCCCTGTTGCAGAGGTAAACTTTCCACATAGTGAATGAAAAATTCAATAAGGTTTAAGCACTAAATGCGTATTGGGAGTTCTGACCAGGCTTCTGGATGATGTTAGACCTGACGTTGCCCCTTCAAGAAGGGAAAGGCTTGCACCTGGGAACACATTGGAAGGGAGGACCGGGCAGCCAATGCAAGTTGAATTCATGGTAAGATGGTAAGAAGCAGCCTAGCAGGGCTGCAGGTTGCGCCCCCGCTGGTGGCTACAAGTATGACATGGGGCTGAGCATCTTTGGAGCCTATCTTGGTTCCAAAACTTAACAGTACATGGCAGTTTAGTGTCTATTTAAGTGCTCTGTGGCCCTAATTACTTAAGTGTAATGAAATATTCTGGAAGTCTAATGTGTAAATACATATAAATTACATGGAACAGAGCATTTATAAAAGCTCAATGAAAAATTAGCTACTGTTGATGCTATTTACAGCATGTGTGTGGAAAAATGGGTGTGGGGCAGGTCGTGGTCCTAATGCTTTCAGCTCATCCAGCTGGAGCAGAGGCCTCATGACGCCCATGAAAAGTTTCCCCAACGAAAAATTTTCACTCCTCTTACAAGACTAGGCAAGAAAGTTTGACTAAGGTTTAATTCCAGTTAGGATGGGAAGTATACACATTTTATGCTGTTGTTGTAATTCATGATTTATTCCAGCACCTAGCACACTATAGAGGTATTTTTTAAATAGCTCCTGGTTGAAAGCACCTGTATAAAGTTCAGAATATAGCAAAAAGTAGTTTCCTAGTCCTATTTTTGCTAAACTAAGGTGTAACCAGCCTGAATGAAACACTTCAGTACCATCCCATTAAGCCAGACAAGCCGCTGTTTAAACCTCCAGGGGTAGGGGTTTGCCCTTCACTGCTTACCCGTGTGACATTGTACGAGTTCTTCAAGCTCACTTGGTCTCAGGTTCTGCCTTGATGGAATGAGAATTTGGGAGTTCTGTTCTAATCTGTCTTGTTCTATTATTGTGCTGGATTAATAAATAACATAACCGAAATCATGTAAACTCCAGTTCAGACTTTGTCTTACCATCTTATAGGCTATGTAACTTACCTAGGGTATTTTCTGGCAGTGTAGCTAACCACTGTAACATACAAGCAAAACATATAAAATACGTACTGGTCTGTGGTTGATATTCAACAAAAACCTTCCTCACGTCTCAGCCCTAGCAGTATCCACCTGTTTTCCTCCATAAGTTTACAGTCACGAGATGTTTTACATGTAGCACTGACAAGAAGAGTGAGACGTTTTACTGAATCTATCCCGTGGCTTATCTCTCCAGCATGATTCCTGTTTAATGGAATCATCCTCTTTCTCACCCAGGCATTTTTACAGATAGAACTCTCTGTCATTTTAGTATCGCACAGAGCATTATATCAGGGATAAAAAAATCATTTTTCTTGGGGAATAATCGGTATCAAGGTGTATGGTAAGAAAATATAAATCTTTCTTCCAATGGGCTAAGAATTAAAAAAAGAAAGAATAATGATTCGGTAAGATTGTAGCATGAGAAGAATGAGGTTGGATATTTAGTTAGTGTTGATTAGAAAGTAGAAAACAATCATTTTGTGCAGCTGCTGATTTATGATTCCCTCTTAGCACATACCTTGAGGTTATTTGCTCCAGAAGGAAACTGTAGACAAACCCATAATTCATAATATTTAGAAATATGCTTATGATGAAGTAGCCTGTGTTAACAGGGGAACAAGAGAACAGATATTCCACGGTTTACGCTCCAGTTTTCGGGATGTCGATGGTATTATTTTTATTCTCATGAGTCATTTTAATGCTCATCAATAAATCTTTATTTCCGTAATAATAACTGTATAAGAAATCATAACTATAGCAAAAAAGAATTAGGAAAGGTGGGTTTGAGACATGCACCTTCATACTCTGGCAGTGGAATTCATTCTCCTAATTACATGCACTTCTCTCTCTATAATAATGCAGGGGTCCTCAAACTTTTTAAACAGGAGGCCAGTTCACTGTCTCTCTGACTGTTGGAGGGCCGGACTGCGGGCCCCGGGACAAGTTGGCTGCTAAGCAGGACAGGCAGCAGGGGCAAAAACACCTGGAGGGCCGGATAAATGTCCTAGGCGGGCTGCAGGTGGCCTGTGGGCCTTAGTTTTAGGACGCCTGATATAATGTGTGTAACATAGTGTCATATGTGAATGCCTTGTAGAATGACAAAGTGACATACATAATAATTTGTGAATTTGTAACTTGCAGTTACTATAGCATACTCCGTCTCAAATATACAAAAAATATAGGTGCCTGTATTGTGATCTCCAGAGCCTGCTCCTTTCAAACTTAGGCATGGGCTTGAATGTAGGTGGGTGGTTGGATGGTGAATTGTTTGGTTTTGTGCACTATTCCTGACAGCTCCTTCTGAAATTTCTTACTCTCTGGTATAGTGACTCTGAGACCAACGTATTAAGTTTCCTATATTTCTTGTTCAAACTTAAAGGAGTTAAAAAAATAAAACTATTAGGGAAACTGAAGTTATTAGACATGGATTTGAATACTACCCCTGTGACATAATGTGTGTGTGACTTTGGAGTCGGACAACATTACAAGCAACTTTTTCTTCCCAAATTGCTTACTTAGATTTTTTTTTTTAATCCAAGGGATCTTATTTTTAAATTTTTGCTCTAACGTGTCCACAAAACATTAACTGAATCTCTTCCATTTTATCAAAATCTGAACAACCATGTGATGCATTCTTGTATGTTTTTATGAAGGATAAGAGATAAGCAAGTATCCTGAAGCAGGAGTTCCTCTATCAGGACAATTACTGCCTGCCACAATCTTATGTTCAGGTTGGAAAGATAGACGCATATGAGCAATATAAAAACACAGACGCATATGAGCAATATAAAAACACGGTACTCCTTGGGGGGAGAAGCATCACATCTAGGAGTTGTTACTCTTCCCGTGCATTTTCATGGGAAGTGAAAATTTGATTGTCACAATGAGGAACTGGGTCGGGTTTTCCTGATTTGTTGCCTATATGTGACAGATACCAACAATAGACTTTGAACGCTTGAAGTAAAATAACAGACAACTGCCTCTACTCCAAAATTTGGAAAGACTTTTGTTTTCAATTCTCCCTTGAAAACAGTGTGTTGTTAGGAGTACATGTGTGTGGTGCAAGTGTGTGTGTGTGTGTGTGCGTGTGCACCCAACAATTGTTCATGCATTGATGATGGGAATTGGTTGACACATGTCATCAAATTTCAGATTCACAACTATGTTGGGAAGGTTTTTAGCTCCTATGTAGCTTATCCTAAATTATAGTTAATAGAGGAGATATATAAAATCAGCACCCATAGCTTATTCCAAATACTATATGTATGTCATGCGTGTGTGTAGAGTGTGTGTTTGTGTGTATACTTTTAAACCCTACATACAGCAGATTGCTAATCCAAATCTTCTTAGGGGTCCACTTTTAACACCACGTGACAATTTTCCCCTGTCAGTTTGCAACATTTGCCAATATCTCTAACACATGTTTGTACAGGCACAGAGCTAACACAGCTGTCATAGACGAAGTGCAGCTTCTCTCATATCCACTTGTCTCTCTTGTTTATTTTAGAGCAGGGCCCTCAAACTTTTTAAACAGGGGGCCAGTTCCCTGTCCCTCAGACGGTTGGAGACCCAGACTGTGAGCCCTGGGACAAGCTGGCTGCTAAGCAGGATAGGCAGCAGGCGGCAAAAACATCCTGCAGGCTGGATAAATGTCCCAGGCGGGCCGCATATGGCCCGTGGGCCATAGTTTGAGGATGCCTGATTTAGAGCCTGTGAGGTTTATCAGGCCCATTTCCAGTTTCAAAGTTAGATACACCTGACTCTTGTATCAATATCTTTTATATCAGTGGTTCTCAAACTTCCTAATGCCACAACCCTTTAATACAGTTCCTCATGTTGTGGTGACCCCCAACCATACTACTAGCAACAAAAATAATTTTATGGTTATTATGGTAATTTTATGATTATTTATTCAGTTATTTTTTTAGGAGCCATGGGGTCCTGCTCTTGCTCAGAATGGTCTGACTCCTGATTTCAGGAAATCCACCTGCCTTGGCTTCCCAGTGTACTAGGATAACAGGCACAAGCCACTGTGGTTGGCTTTGAAAAGGCCATTCTTTCCAAAGCAAATACCTTAACTACTTAAAAAAAGTTACTCAACCTTAAATGTGCTTGTCTTTTTGGTCTTTTATTATCAATGTCGTGGAATTTTTCCCCTGTGCTTTCTCCCAGTTGTGCAGTATCATGTCTTACCCTGAAGTTTTCATCCACTGTGAGTTGATTGTGTATGGGGATAAAAAAAGGTTCAAGTTCTTCTTCAGCAAATGAATAGCCAGTTTCCAATACCATTTACTAAAAAGACTGTCCTTCCCCCTTTGTGTGTCCTAGGAACCTTTGTCAAAAATTAGCTAACTATAAATGTATGGGTTTGCTTCTGGGTTCACTATCCCGTTCCACTGATTAATGGGTCTGTTTTTTCCTGGTACCATGCTGTTTTAATTGCTATACCTTTGTAATATATTTTGAATCAGGTAGGTAGCATGACCTTTGTTCTTTTTGCTTAAGATTACTTTGGCTATTCCATGTCATTTGTAATTTCCTATAAATAGTATAATTTTTTAAAATTTCTAAGAATGGCACTGAAATTTTGACAGTGCTTACACTGAATCTGTAGGTTACTTTGGGTAGTATGAATATTTTAGCCTTATTAATACTTCCACCCATGAAGAAGTGATATCTTTTCATTTTACTTCACTAATATGAGATAGTGTATCAATGAAATTCTTAATATTGAAGTATCTTGTTTAGCTGAGAAAATAAAAAGGTTTGTATTCCCCTCTATTGTTGCTCTTTTATTAAAACTCAGGTAGTCTTTGCATTCTACAGTATTTAGAAATCTCAACTATCAGAGGAGTGTGCAAAGTTAGGACCACGTTCCAATGTGGAATAGGTTTGAATACCATGGTACTCTAAGAACCTAGGACTGCTTATATTATAATCAAATTGATTTCTATCAATATATTCTTTCCCCTATGGCACTGAAAAATGAAGATGGACCTTTTTTCAATTATAAGTCTACATAATATCTCAGAAAGTCAGAATAAAAATCTACCTGATTCTAAAGTCCAAGAAACAATGTAATCAGACACACATCCAACACTACCATAACAATAAGCCTGAAATACAATAAGTTGTTGATAAACTCATCTCTGTGGAAGAATGAAAGGTACAGGAGAGACAGTAGATGTGAATGTGCTTAAGAGACCTCTACCCATCTTCTTTCAAAGCTTGGACCCAAAATGACCCTATTTGAAAGCAGGAATTAATTAACCAAGTTTTATTACTTGCAATTGTTCAAACTACTTCATCAATTTATCCTCTTGCAGTGCTTTTCAGTATATCTGCTACTTTTTCTTATCTGTTATACTGTTTCTCAATATAAATACCTCTATGTGTGAATCACCTCTGCTATTTTCTTCAGAGCCTGACTTCTCAATGAAACCACATATGTTTACTATCTGCCTCTTGTTCAGCTCTGATTCACTTTTCAACCAACAGCAATATTAAATCCATAGTCACTACTATTTTCCTAAAGTTATCAGTGACTGATCCTGTTCATTTACCTGGAAAGCATTTTCACTGCCTTTGAATCTCCTTTCTCCTTTTTTTTTTTTTTAATTGCCCTAGTTGAATTATTGCACAATTCAACTAGTACACTAGATTTATAGACCAAGAAATTTAGTTCAAGCACAAACTTGTCATTTATTTGAAGTGTAATCTGGGCAAACAAAATTTTCTTAAGTAGCAAGGATGTGTTAATGGGACATTTATTCTTTGTTGTCCACAAACTTGGAGTTCTGATTTATTTGTTCTTCTTGTCTTTACCTCTAAAGACATCCTTGTCGGTGTTCAGCTTAGAGGTTACTTTTCCTTCTTCAGTTGAGTTAAATTGTTAGGAGGAAAAGTACAAGTCACAGACAATTTAGAATTTAGAGCTGTTTCTAAGATGACAAGACAATTAAAATGAGAGGCCATATGTTATGTCACAAGGCAGTTATCATCAATTGCACGTGTAGATGAAAAAGGTATGGAGGAGTTAAGTACGGCAACTGAGATGAACTCCAGTGAGAAATGATGATATTTCTTCTTAATGTTGGAATGGCTAAGGAAGTGGGTGTGTGTACATACACACATCTGTGATGCATGTAACTTTCATAATATATTAAACTAAATCTATTAATCTGTTCAAATTATCTCTCTTACTACACTAATTTACAAAAATTTGTGTAAATTAGAAACTTATAAATAGCCACAGGGCCCTCCCTGTTTCTTTTTTTTTTTTTTTTTTTGAGACGGAGCCTCAGGCTATCCCCCTGGGCAGAGTGCCATGGCATCACAGCTCATAGCAACCTCCAACTCCTGGGCTCAAGCGAGTCTCCTGCCTCTGCCTCCCAAGTAGCTGGGACCACAGGCGCCCACCACAACGCCCGGCCATTTTTTGGTTGCAGCCATCATTGTTGATTGGCAGACCCGGGCTGGGGATTCAAACCCACCACCTTAGGTGTATGTGGCTGGAGCCTTAGCTTATTGAGCCACAGGCGCCAAGCCAGCTTTTTTTTTTTTTTTTTTTTTTTGAGGAAGGGATGTATCATCAGGCTTTACAAACACATTTATCTAGTAGATACAAGAAAGTCCTGGCTATGTGTTAACAGCTTGCAGACTTCAT
>CAUYQV010061357.1:0-13720 GCA_963574575.1 Galagoides demidoff
GCACCTGTGGTCCCAGCTACTTGGAAGGCAGAGGCAGGAGACTCGCTTGAGCCCAGGAGTTGGAGGTTGCTATGAGCTGTGATGCCATGGCACTCTACCCAGGGGGATAGCTTGAGGCTCTGTCTCAAAAAAAAAAAAAAAATAGTTCAGATTCCTTATGATAATTCTTAGCATGTAATTCTGAATTAGTTCAATAATTTTTTTTTTTGGCAGTTTTTGGCCTGGGCTGGGTTTGAACCCGCCATGTCCGGCATATGGGGCCAATGCCCTACTCCTTTGAGCCACAGGCACCGCCCAAGTTTAATAATATCAATAACTGACTTTACTTGACCTAAAGCAGTCATCCCCAATTAATATTCACTTTATGATCTTTAAAAAACTTAACACCCTTGGTGATGCCTGTGGCTCAAAGGAGTAGGGTACCGGCCCCATATGCCAGAGGTGGTGGGTTCAAACCCAGCCCCGGCCAAAAACTGCAAAACAACAACAACAACAACAAAAAAAAAATCTTAATGCCCAGGATTTGCTCAGGTATATTCCTAGACATGAGATCCAATATCAGTCTTTTTTAAAGAAATTCTCCAGATGATTCCAATTGCAACCATACTTTTATCACTAGTGTCATAGAGAGGAAGTTAAAAAAATTCATTTTAAAAAGTGAATTAAATCACATGGAATCAGAATTAAACCATTGGTTATGCAGCGACCTCAGCTATAAACACCAGGAAACCATTTTCTAAGTCACGGCTAATCCTGTCCTGCACATTATCTGCTAAAACTCATGTTACATGTAATTTTTCTTCACCTTCTTGGTGATTACTTCCTTACCTCCTTACTGACACTGAGTTTCCTTTATTCTGTTATAAAATAATTCTGCTTCCATGAAAAGACGAGATGTGCTTAAATAATCATTTTCTATTTTCTTTTCCTCTGTGTCACATTCTTCCTTTCCTTGATATTCTTTCTATCCCCTTTTTAGACCACACAACTTTAGGGCATCTTCATCCTATAGAGCATTATCTGTGTAAGAAAAGACTTGGAAAAAGGACATCAGAATAATTTGGATCAAGAATGCAGATTCATGAGCCCTACCTAAAATTAACTTCAGCCAAAGCTCCCGGGTAGGGCTCCTTTATAACTTGAATGAAAGGTGATTCTTACACACATGAGAACCGATACTTTAGCCCTTCCTCATGCCCTAAATCTCACATTGTGTGGAAGAACAAATTCACTAAGAAAGCAGTATTGTATATGCTAGGTTACATCGTTCTCACTCCCAAGGTAAATCTCAAACTCTAGCAGAGTGCCCCACCCTCAGGGGGATGGGCTAAATACCCTGGCATTGTGCACATTATGAAATCCCACCAAATGCCATCCCTCCTCCCACCAAATGCCCTCACCCTGCCCCTTCCCTCTTTCTCCTCATCCCTCCCCCTTGCTAGACTATATTTGTATTTTATCATTTGTATGAGTGTGAAAGTGTTCATATATTGGTTTCATAATAGTATTGAGTACAATGGATACCTTTTTACCCCCCATTCCTGAGATATCTTACTAAGAAGAATGTGTTCCATCTCCATCCAGGTCTCCATCTTTTAATGACTAAATAGTATTCCATGGTGTACATATACCACAATTTGTTAATCCACTCATGGGTTGATGTGTGTTTGGGTTGCTCCCATATCTTGTCAATTATGAATTGAGCTTCAGCAAACATCTTGGTGCAAGTGTCTCTGTGGCAAAAGATTTTTTTTTTTTAGTTAGATACCTACTCATGAGATCACAGGATCAAATGGAACATCAACTTTTAGTTCCTCGAGGATTCTCCCTACTTCTTTCCATAAAGTCTGCAGTCCCACCAGCAGTGTAGAAGTTTTCCCTTCTCTCCACATCCATGCCAGCGTCTACAGTTTTTGGGACTTTGTTCCAGGCTAATCTTAGTGGAGTTAGGTGATATCTCAAAGTGATTTTGATTTGCATTTCTGTGATGATTAAAGACAATGAACAGTTTTTTCAATATTTTGTTGGCCAGATTGTGTGCTCTTTTTTATTGATTGAGTTTGCTGTAGATTCTAGTTATCAGACCTTTGTCAGATTCCTAACATGTAAAAAATCTTGACCCATTCCAAAGGCTGTCTGTTTGTTTGGTTGTAGTAGCCTTAGCTGTGCAGAAGCTTTTTAGCTTGTTCAAACCCCGGTTATTTATTTGTGATGTTGCTATAATTGCCAGGGAGGCAATATACTTTCCTCATAAAATATTTTCCCAGGCCAATATTTTCAAGTGTTTTCCCCATACTCTTTTCTAGAATCTTTATTGCTTAACATCTAAGATATGCTTTTTCCTCTCTACCTTGCTTTATTGCACTGGCTAAAATGTTAAATAGAAGTAGCAACAGCAGATATACTTACCAGGTATACTGGGGAAAAGGGTTTTTGTTGTTGTTGTTGTTGTTTGTTTGTTTGTTTGCAGTTTTGGCCAGGGCCAGGCTTGAACCTGCCCCGTGGAATACGGGGCTGGCACCCTACTCCTTCCACAGGCACCACCCCGGGGAAAAAAGTTTTTAATGACTTAAGGGTGTGGTTTATAGTAGGTTTCCATAGATATACCCATTATCAGATTTCAGAAGTATGCTTCTATTTCAAAGTTTCTGATGGTTTGTTATAGTTTTAAGTTTTTTAAGCTCTTAACAAAAATTTCATCTTGAAATAATTTGAGATTTAAAGAAACATTGCAAAGATAATATTCAGAGACTTTCTGTATGCTCCCAACCTGCTTTTCCTACTGTTGTCATATTTTGTTTTATTTTTAACATAAATGATATTGACTTTTCAATTTCTTCAGTCATTATTGAGATGATGATATAATTTTCTCAATTATTCTGGTAATTTGATGTATTATTTTTATTAATTTTGATAATTAACCTTATATTTTTAGGATAATATGGTACTTTTTTAAATTTTTCTTGTATAGTGTTGAATTTTTTTTTGTTAGAAATTAAATTATGTGTCTATGTTCAGGAGGGACAGTTCTGTGTAATATTTTCCTTGGAATACTGTTTGTGTCTTGATATAAGCATTATGTTGACATCATAAACTGAGTTTCCCATTTTGACATTTGTCTTATATTTAACAGCTTTCATTCTTTCTATATTACCTTCTTTTGTGTTTACTGTACATATTGAAGTTTTCTTTAATTTTATCCCTATATTATTATTTTAGGTACATATTATTTTGTTCTTTTTACTGGCCTTAACAGATATTATAAAATGCATTTTAATTTTATACACCACAGCTTCAAACTGCAACTTTATAAACTTTCTATGCAATTTTATAAACAGCATAAAACCTTTACTCGGGGTTGATGCTCATGTTATTCTATTAGTTTATTTTATGTATGCCATAAACACATTTTTGGCTCTTATCATTGCTTTAATCACTGATTAAGCTTCCAAGGGAATTAAAGAAAATAGAATTTTTTGCTAATTAATTTTTTTTTCTATTTTCTGTCCTCACTATTCATTCTCACACATGTGGAGTCTGTAACTTCACTTTGACTAGAAGTGATTCCTTCAGCATTTGTTAGAGTACAGGTGTGTGTTCTGAGACAAAATCTGTTAGATTTATTTGCCTGAAGATGAATTTGTGTTTATTTCACGATATAGAGAGTTCGAATTTGAAAGTTAAAGTTCCTCATTTAGTGCTTTAAAATGATTCCAATATCATCTCTCATTTCTGATAAAAAAGACTTTATTAGGAAGACTCCTAATGTGAGAAGGCTTTTTTCCCCTGATTTCTCTTTTTAGGAACATGATTTATCTTCAGTGTTTAACGTTTTTAAAACTTCAGTTTGTCTGGGAGGTGTGCGTGCACGTGCACGCTTATATTTCGTATTTATATATTTATCCTGCTGGGGGGAATACAATGGACTTTTTGGAACTCTGGACTGATATTTTTTCACCATTTTTTCTACCTTTCTCCCCTGTTATCTCTTTAAATATTTCTTCTACCCCGTTGTCGTGCCTTTTGGGGGGGCAGTATTCATTGCATACTTGTTACATTGTTTAATATTTTCTTACATATCTGAGATTCTGTTTTTTCTTTCCCTTTTATATTTTTATGTTTGTTAGTGTACAATGTCCTCGATGATCCTTTCCTCTGCTATATGTAGTCTCGTGTTAAGCTCATTAAATAAATTATTTATATTTGATCTCATTTGTGAAGTCTGAAATCTGTATTAAAATGTTCTACACAGACACGTTCGTGAACTCATCTAGAAAACATGCTACGTACCTCATGGCTGACTGTCACTGTGGTCACCACATGGCAAAGGAGAATACTTCAAAAGTGACCATAGTGATAGTCAGCCATGAGGTATGTAGCACGTTCTATAAGACAACTTTGGAAAACTCAATTGTCAGACCTTGCACAATTCCAGAAAAAAGAGCTCCAAACGTGCTTTGAAGGGTGGACTAGATGCTGGTAGGAGTGCATATGTTCCCAACCGGAGTATCTGAAAGGGGACCATAGTGATGGAAAGTAGCATGAAGATACCTCAAAGGAATAAAAGCAGACCCACAATTTGATGCATTAATCCTACTTCTGAGTATTTACTCAAGCAAACAAAAACAAAAAAGATGTTTTATCAAAGCAACAACTGCACTCAAATATTTATTGCAGCACAACTCACAATTGCAAAGATGTGGGAACAACCCAAATGCCCATCAATACATGAGTGGATTAGTAAACTGAGGTGTATGTATACCATGGAGTTCTACGCAGCCATTAGAAAATGAACTCATACCTCTTGTATTAACCTCCACGGACTATTCTTATGAGGGAAGTATCACAAGGATGGAAAAACAAACACCACATATACTCATTATTAAATTGGAACTACTTGACCAAAACTTATGTGCAGATATGGAAATAACACTCATCAGTAATCAAGCAGGTGGGAGAGGGGAGGAGGGGTTGGAGAAATTCACAACCAACAGGTACAACGTACACGATCTGGGTGATGGGCACACTTATAACTTTGACTCAAACTATACGAAAAGAAAAATTAACCCAAATGTTTGTACCTCCCTTATATTTTGAACTTTTAAAAATGCTGTCATGCAGGTTAAAATGACAAAACATCTGTATCATCTTGAACTAAAAAGACTATAAGAAATAATACAACATTACAAGGTTTAAATCATAGTATTGCTTAGAAAAGGTGGCAATAAAGTGAATAATTTGTGAAAATACATAGGAAAATACTTGCCTTAAAAATCTCTTTAAGAAACTAGTATTCAGTAAGACAATATATTTCAGGAGAAATGAAAATGAGGTATTTTCTAAAATCATGATGCTTGATTATCCCTTATTCATAATATTTAATCTGTTTTGTCATTACAACTTAAACTTTGGACTGTTAAGGCAGTTAACAGATTCTTTTGTATAATTATGAACATTATCATTACTTAAGAAATCATTTCAGCAGTGCTGAAAATCAGTATGTATTTAATCAAAGCCAATTGTAAAGAATGGTTAAAACACTCAAATTTAGGATAAAATCTGTAATTACTAAAGACATTTCCTTAGATACTGGGGTTATTTGGAATTCTTCATTTCAGAAAATATTAATTCAGACATTTATGAAAAACACATACAATAATTTTTTTTTTAATTTTCTCTCAGCCAAAACCAGGTCTATTTGGAAGACAGCATGCTGGATGGGAACATTTTTCTAGATAGATGGTAGCAGACTGTGCAATAATTATTTATTTCTACCAGTTTGAGGAAGCACAGTCCGGTAACATCAGACCATCCAAATCTACTTAACAGATTTTTGGTGATTTAAGAAAATGAGTGCTTGCTTGCTTATTGTATGTTTTCTATAGTATATTTTATTCTCTCTCTAAGTAAGGAAATGGGAAAACAAAGAATAGTTCTTACTTTCTTGAATCTTTTAACAATTTTTCATCTATGTATATTTATAGCTGCCTTGGAGCATACTCTTAAAAAACATAGAGAAGATTTTATGAAACGATGAGCTTCAGTCTTGTGAAAGAGGTTTAGCTATGAAATGACACAAGTGCATAAAACTGCCAGCAGGAGCTCAGACCATCATATCCAGACTAACTCTGAGTCTAAAATGACCCTGTCTTATAATAGAAATTGTGTTATTGACACTGAAGTTCCCTCTGCAAATAATAACTCCTATAAAACACAGATTTGTTTTTTTGTAGCCTAATATACTGTGAGATTAATTTCAGAAAACGTAGTCCAAATATTTTAGCAGGTAATAGACTACGTTTTTCTTCATACTATCCATAAATATAAACTGGTTCAGGTTCATATAAAAATAGCATCTTTACATAATAAGTGAAGTTTTATTTTTATGGTGCAAATAGTTCTCAGATGAAGAAGTGAAGGACAGCCTCAGAAAGTAGCTACGCATATTCAAGAGAGAGTGACGTGCCCTTTGTGATCACTACACCATGTTGCTCTCTCAGCAAGACAAGATGTGTTTTGGATTATATGTGTACACAGAGACTGTTTCACCTATTTATTCAAGTCGGGTAGTTTAATTTTCAAAGCCAATTAGTTCAAATTAAACAACTAATCATCTGGAATAGCGGTTGTCTAACCTGACTAATTGAATATTGAAATAAGAACAGTTTACTCTAGTGCGTCTTATATGTATCTAATTCTGACCATTTGTTTTGTTTGTTTTAAAAAAATGTTAGGTTTCTGCTCTTACAAAGTAAATTCTTTTGAAGAGATCGATATTAATCAGAATTTCCAAGGTAATTATATATTGGTACTCATGAAATCCAATCAAATATACCTTGCATAGTACTGAGGTTGCCTGAATAAATACCCAGATCTTGATCCAGATGAACATAGTATTAAAGTGTTTTGTCTTTTCCAATAACTATATTTAACAAAACAACTTGGGAGAACCTAAGAAATAAAAACAGAAGCAATTTGGGAGAAATCTGATGGTAGCTTAATGTTCAGGTTTATAAAAACACAACTAACAGGCCAGGATGTTCTTGGTCTGTTTGCTGCCCTGGACCTCTTGTCCCTGCAGAGGCTCCAGGTAGAGCCTGACTGGAGTTGACACACTCCCTAATTTTGATCTGGCATTACTGCATGTTTCATTGATTTGACCCACGCTATCTAGGCTCTACAAAATCACATTTGTTTCAGATTTGGGTCCCTGAGAATATTTAACCTGAACACAGTTCCAGATTTGCCTCAGAAGTTAACACATCAACGAGCCCAGTCATGGCAGACACCATGTGTTCTCCGTGTTACATACTGCTTCAAGCCACAAGCAAGGGTGTTTGAACATTTTAATGGACAATTAAAAGTCAGAGTGAAACCAGAGACAAGATACTCCCAAACCACACTATATGTATGTATTTTAGGCAAGCAGAGAGGAATCAACGCAGCAATTCCTCAAATGAATACTTTTCATATGTTTAACCACATTACCGTATTTCTTTGATCACATGCCCTTTATTTTAGCCATGTCCCACATTACTGTATTTCTTTGATCATATGCCCTTTATTTTTATTCATAATCATTGATACTTTATTCTCCATGAACTCTGAAAGGCCCTTTCATCCTTTTCAACTCCTTTGTGAAGACTCAGGTCTATGGGAGATCAGGATGGCTGGTGAACAGGAAAGGGCAGTAGACAGTAATGAGCTTCACCATTTACTCCGGGGGAACAGAGCAGGAATTTTTCCTACTGGGATCTCAACCCATTCAATGTAAGGTCACAGTGCTTTTCCTGGTTTATACCATGAGATGCATGTCAGTGTATATAAAATTAAGAACTTTCATTGCACCATGAAAAGGTCCCCCAAATCAAGGCTGATGGTTGTGAGGGTAGGATCAAAGGTACTATGACTGCTCATGGTAGAGAAAGATTGGTCATAGCATAATAAGGAAAAGCCCCCCATATTAATACCATATAACAGCACCTTTGTACCCAAATTTACAGAATTAAGGACTAGGAGAAATGGAAATTATTGCTTTTTATCCCCACTCATCAAAGCTAGCCCATGGTTGCCATCACCTGAATTTAATGAGCTACAGGGGTAAATCTCACAGGTCAATATTTGATTACTGTGCCACTGCATAATGAATACTGATTACTGAATACTGACACTGAATGTCACATTTCTCCAACTGTGTACTTTTCTGATACCTCGTGTACTCCAACCTTATTAACTTGGACTCCATGTATTGCTCAAATGGACTGTGACACCTCAGGGCAAAATGTCTCCCAAATGTCAATTCATTCTTTTCAGAGACGGGAGAGTTGGAGAGATCTAGGGGACAATGCATGGGACCCATTTTGGGGACTATTTCGGCTACAGCTGTGGCAGCCTCCTCCTCGGCTGCATTGGCCTCAGCCATACATATGCCCTTCAATTCTACTCACTCTTCGTATTGTGAGGGTGAACCCCTGATAGTCAATGACTCTTACACTCCCAAAACTATTTTCCTCTCCTAGGGGAAAAACCTCAATGGACTTTCAAGTATTCAAAATAGCTTCCCCCTTCCCAGTGATCATGCCACAATATGCCAGGTGAGTCAGGAGTTCCAAAATAAAGTGACCTCAGTGACTCAGGGGAGTTTCCAAATGGCTTTTTTTTTTTTTGAGACGGAGCCTCAAGCTATCCCCCTGGGTAGAGTGCCATGGCATCACAGCTCATAGCAACCTCCAACTCCTGGGCTCAAGCGAGTCTCCTACCTCTGCCTCCCAAGTAGCTGGGACAACAGGCGCCCGCCACAACGCCCGGCTATTTTTTGGTTGCAGCCATCATTGTTGTTTGGCGGGCCCGGGCTGGGGATTCGAACCCGCCACCTTATGTGTACGTGGCTGGCGCCTTAGCCGATTGAGCCACAGGCGCCGAGCCATTGAGCCACAGGCGCCGAGCCTCCAAATGGCTTTATGAACTGTCTGGTCATATGTGAAATCTAGGATGCTTTTAAAAATGCTATGAGCAATTTGTTCTTCATTTTCATTGAGTTCATTAATGATACCACATCACTCTTAGAGGCATAAACCAGTCTCAACTATTTGGTCTGGATAACACTGGATAACTCCATGCTCACTGGCTTTCAGCTGGCTGACCAAAGAAGGTCTATAGAATTGCCTACACTTTGCATCACAACTGAGCTGATGAGAGCAAAACTTGTAAATGAAAACAGTCCATAACAAGGCTAAGACAGAAGGCCTCCATGGCTATCTAACTTAGACCCTAAGGAGCTATGGGCATTTTTTTCTGGCTTGGCAAAGGTCAGGACTCACAGTTATAACTCTTCTTCAGGAAGGCCTGATAATCCTGTTTGGAGCAACACTGAGACTAGTCTGCTGTTACCTCAGACAAATTAATTGGTTATGGGAAAAGCTTCTCAGGTTCTCATTTACTCAAGTCTATGGTGCAATATTCTGTGCTGATTTCTTAGGCCCTGAATATCTCAGAGTAAAGCTGAGGAGTCTGGTTCCAGGCAAAGAGTACATTGGTTCCATCCAATGTGTGATCTTTCATGTCTGCCCATAGGTTTGACAAATCTTTGGCAGGTCTCACAAGAGAAAGGTGAACAGCAAGTCTTGTAGAAGTTGGTGCAGTCAAGGATTAATCCCCTCTAGTCCTGGCCTGATATGCCCATGGGCACATCTGCATTCCCAAATCAGGCGTGGGATGTCTAAATGCAAGACCTGATTAGTTTAAAGGGGCTTGTCTCAGGTATGTTTCTCCATGCTGACTTAGCACTTTTCAACTCCTAGATCTTTTCTGCTCCCTTCTCTATGCCTGGAAGATCCAATAAAAGGCAACTTTCTTTAGTTGAGGGTCTTCTTGGCAGTGAAAGACATTCTCCCCACCCTACCTCTCCTGCATGTCATCGGACTTCACTCAGTGCCATTTTTTGTGGAAATATAAACTACTAGAATGGCAGCCTTTTGCTGTTGCCTTCTGCCTGCACTGTGGTAGTAAGTGAATAAGGCTCAATGGTCATCTTTATATTGGCTCACTGTCCCAGGTGAGCACCTCAGTTACCTGACTACTCAAAAATTATTTCTGGAAAATAACTATGTCTTCCAAAAAGTTTAGTGAGATGATTATTATAGAAATGCCAAGCAGAATTTCAATGAGATAGTACTTCAAATCTATTAGGATGGCTAGTGTCAAAAAAGAAAAAAAAAAAAAAAAAAACAAGTGTTGCAAAGGTGTAGAGAAATTGGAACCACTGTGGCTCCAACTATTAGGGAATAGTTCCTTAAAAAGTTAAATACAGAATTACCATAGGACCCAGGAATTCAACTTCTGGGTATATGCTCAAAAGAATTGAATGCAAGCACTACAAGAGATATCTGTAAACACATGTTCATACCAGCACTATTCACAGTAACTAAAATGTAGAGGTGACCCATGTGTGTTTAATCACAAATGAGTAGATAAACTAAATGTGGTATATCTATATGATGGAATATTATCCAGCATTAAAAAGAAAGGGAATTCCAATATACACTACCACATGCAGGAAGCTAGAGGACTTTGTGCCCACCTCACAACAACAAATACTATTTGATTCCACTTACACAGGATACTCTGGGAAGAAATACACACAGAAAACAGAACAATAGTTGACAGGGGGTAGCAGAGGAAAGAGGATTTATTGTTTAATCTGTTCACGATTTTGGTTTTAAAAGAAGAAACAATTGATAGAGATGGATAGTGGTCATGGCTGTGCAACATTATTAGTTTATTAAATTCTATTGAATTGTACGGTTAAAACACTTTAAATGGTAATTTTATATTACATATATTTTACCACAATAAAAAATGGTTGGAAAAATTTTAGTGGAAAGAATATTTTAGTAAGATAAAACATTTAGAAAGAAAAAAATACATTTGTAAGACTCTTGGATTTCTAAATTATTGGGAGAGAGTTGTGTATTCACTTCTATTTCCACTCTCAATCTGCTGCAATTGGAGTATATGAAGATATTTTGGCTTCCTCTATAGATATGTTGTTAGAGAAAAAAGAGAAAGATTTACTTAGCCTTTTCCAGTATACCGTGGATATTGTTCACTAATATTATACAAAAAGTTATTACTCACTATGTTTTAAGATTAAATTCAGCTTAGAATCTGAAACCATATCAGTGAATTTTTGACAGTCTGTTACATGAAAATATATTAATCTATCTTGAAGTGTGAATGGGTCTTCCACTATGCCTGATTTTGTAATATCATCAATTAGCTCTTAAAAGGATTAGTTCATTAAATTATGCAGATTTTACACATCTTGACATATTTTATTATATAACATGAAAGCCTGTATTCACTTATTTAGCCACCAATCTTATCAGGAAAATCTTAAGTGTTGGGGAACTGTCAAGAACAGTGATGGTTACAAGTTTCCCCAAATCCCATTTCTGAAAGCTCAAATTTTAACATGGACAAAATTATGAATAGTTTCTTCTGACGTGGCAGCATTGTTCTGTTGACTTAATTCTTTCAGGTAAGAAAGATGTTCTGTTACAAAACAAAGAGCAGCTAGGTCATCTCACAAACAACTAATTGCACAACTGTTTTTCCTTGGGACAGTCATCGTACTTCAGTTTTCAGCAGAAATACTTAATGCGTATTTTTATTCATCATGCAGGGTATTAAAAATGTACTCAAGTGCCAATATGTGATGAAACTTAATAACAGTTTAGTGAATAATCAAAAGATTGACTTATTTTAAATTCAGGGGGTATACTGTGGCCAAGAACATAACTAATGTACTTTGGTGACACTGCCGTGACTCTTGCTAAGGAACAAGCAGTTTTACCCATATTGCTTTTGCACAATTGCAAAATACACAACAATGTTGTGTAAATGCCAACATTTCAACATAATGAAAAAGGCAAATGACGTCTTGGCATTATTATGTTGTTTGTATATTTGTTTTGATTTTAGTAAGTCCCTGAAAATGTCTCAGGAACCTCCAGAGGGCCACAAATAATACTTTGAGAAGTGGTGACATAGGTTTTAAAAAGGGCAGACTGAATACCCATTATTTCCTTTACTTGTTAAATTCCATTAAAAGAAAATTGTTTTCTCTTTTTTATTTGGGGGGGGGAGGATGTGATTTTAAAAAGTGAATGGGAAAGGATACAACAAAAATATAAAAACTTTGAGAAGCTAGAAATGGGTGGATAAAGACAGCTGATTTTATAAATAAGAGCAAGCTAATGATTAAGTCAGAATGGAGAAAATGAAGGCATGATCTCTTCAGAGCAATGAACTCCAAGAAATGCAGCTCTACGGACATCTGTGTGTAACAAGAGGTGAAGAATATTTTAATGTTTTTGCAAACCCCATTTCCTTTCCTCACTCCATCCATCTATTGATTATCTAAGCAAAAGCCAGATTTATTTTTTAGAGAGAGTAATAAGTTTCATCCCTGGAGCAGGGAGTGTCAGGGACGAGGAGTATTAGGGTAGAGATTAATGTGCTAAAAGGGGGGTATTGGATGTATATTTATTTAGTGAATGTCTAGATGTCCTCCAGCTTCTAAAATGCTACCAGTGAAGTCTACAATGTCTAGACAGAAAAATAAGTGAGCTGTCAGGGGAAATCTGACAGGTGACAGAGGAAGGGTGCAAGATTCAGACTTCTTCACTGGTTCAATAAGCAAAAGGGGCCACTAAGATGGTTCAACAACCCCAGGCCCACGATACATAAGCTTCTAATCTTTACCTTATTGTTATCCCACACTGAAATACCCCCATTTGGATGAAATTTGTACTATTCTTTCCTTAAATATAGTACTTGGAAAAGTTCACCAGTCAAACCTAGAATTTACTGTGTTGGGATGTTTTTCATTATGAATCATTGGGATCAGAACATGTATTTCTTCTTTTGCGGCTCCGGTTTTGTTTTTAAAATAATTTTTCCATTTTGGTAATCTTTTTGGCACTTTTTATTGTTGGAAAAATTTATAGAGGTTTTTTTTTTTTTTTTTACTTTTTTCACGTGTGTCATCAATAAACTAGCACCTTTATTGACAGCTAGTTCTCATCTGTTTTCTCTCTTTTTCATTCTCTTTCATTAAACATCTTTAATAGCATGTCATGAAATTTATTGATATTTCCAATGAATAAATTTGTATGATTATTGATTTTCTCACTTTTGTTTGTTTTGCTTTTTATTATCTCTGGCCTTATTTTTTCTTCTACTCTTTTCAGGGTTTATATTCTTTATGTAGCTTATTGAGATGAAAAATGATTTTCATCTCTCTGTTTTTAGGAGAGATGTGCATTTAAGTAACTCTAAGACCAAATTTGCCTGGATATCACAAATTCTAATTATTCATCAGATTACATATTCGATCATTATCTTATGATTGAAAATGTATTTGAATCCCATTGTGATTGCTTCTTTGACGTGTGGCTTTAAATATGCCCCAGAGGCTCGGCACCTGTGGCTCAATTGGGTAAGGCGCCAGCCATGTATACCTAAGGTGGCGGGTTCAAATTCCCAGCCCGGGCCCGCCAAACAACAATGATGGCTGCAACCAAAAAAAATGGCCGGGCATTGTGGCAGGTGCCTGTGGTCCCAGCTACTTGGGAGGTGGAGGCAGGAGACTCTCTTGAGCCCAGGAGTTGGAGGTTGCTATGAGCTGTGATGCCATGGCACTCTACCCAGGGGGATA
>CAUYQV010061358.1:0-18569 GCA_963574575.1 Galagoides demidoff
GTCCCAGCTACTTGGGAGGCAGAGGCAGGAGACTCGCTTGAGCCCAGGAGTTGGAGGTTGCTATGAGCTGTGATGCCATGGCACTCTACCCAGGGGGATAGCTTGAGGCTCCGTCTCAAAAAAAAAAAAAAAAAAGAAACAACTTCAAGGTAATTCCAATGGCCAAGACAAGACAAACTGAAGACAAATGTAAATAATGATAGTAATACATTTTAATCTATACAATAAAATATCCATGAGTTGTTATAAGTAAAAAAGATGGGGGAGAAGGTAAAGCTCTTTCTACTAGAATTCCAATTAATAAATGTATAAGGAATACAAAATTAAAAAATCATTATTTGGCTAACACCATTGCAATAATTATAATAGGCAAGATTAATCAATGGATATGTGGAAGACACATTATTCAAATTATTTCCCCAAGAGATATTTATTCATTAAGAAGAGAAAAACACTAACTTTATAATAGAGAAGCCTGGCAGGCACCACCTTCACCAAGTGAAGTGAATCAAAGTCAACATTATCACTAATGAGGCTAATTGATATCATATGTCTCTGGATATGATTCAATGAGAAGAGTGTAATAGTATTTCTTGGTGTTCTTGCCAAAAATGCATAATGTGAATTTAATCACAGGGAAACATTAGTCAAACATAAAGTCAGAGACATTCTACAAAATAGCTGGGCAATACTCTTTAAAATGTCAAAGTTCTGAAAGGCAAAGAAAGACTAAAGAAGAACGCCAGATCCTAGGAGAATAAGAGGTCCTGGTTACCTAATAAATGCAGCGTAGAATCCTGGATTGTATCCCCAACCAGGAAACACAAAATTAGTGCGATAATTTGCAACACCAGAATAAGGTCCATAGCTTCAATAGTAGTATTATATCTAATAGAAATTTTGTGGTTTAGAAATTTTATTTTTATGCATTTTTAATTGGCAAATTTGTATGTATTTATTCACTTTTTGTTTTGATGACTATACTCTGGTTGTATAAAATACTAATATTTGGGAAAACTGAGTGAAGAATATATGGAAAGTCTCTATTATTTTTACAACTTTTTTGTTCCAAAATGAGAAGTGAAAATAAAACATTTCATATAGCCGGATGCAGTGGCTTACACCTATAATCCTAGCACTCTGGGATGCCAATGTGGATGGATAGCTTGAGCTCAGGAGTTTGAGACCAGTGTGATCAAGAGCGAGACCCTGTCTCTACTAAAAAGAGAAAAACTGAGGCAAGAGGATCGCTTGAACACAAGAGCAGGAGGTTGCTGTGAGCTAGGATGCCATGACACTCTACCCAGGGCGACAGCTTGAGATTCTGCCTCAAAAAAAAAAAAATTTTTTTTTTCAGATAAATGCTAGGATGAATATCCTTGCATTTAATCTTTGTGCATATGCTCAATTATTCCATAGGATTAATTCCTGTAAGCAAAGTTACTAAGTCAATGGATATGCATATTTTAAGGCTTTTGATATGCAATCTCAAGCTGTCACCAAGAAAAATTGTACAACAAAATTTTCCCACTAGTAGTGAGCATTCATTTTTCTCAAATTTCTAAGTTGCACCAGATCAGATCTAAGGTCATCTGATTTGCATCAAAATTGCACTGACAATCCACAAACTAATTATTTATTATGTTTCAAATACATTATTTCTTCAACCATCAGTGTGAACTGAAGTAATGCTGGCATTATTCTTATTGCATGCTTTTTGATAAAATTCACATAATCCTTCTTACATACTGTTCTCTTTTTATTTTATTTTGAAACGTTTTGAAGACTTTTAAAAAATGCCTTCATTTTTCCTTTTTTAAAAAACACTTTAGAGACAGGTTCTTGTCTGTTGCCCAAGCTGGAGTACAATGGTGTCAAATGGGTCACGCAGCCCTGAAGTCCAGGGCTTCAGCTATCTTCCTGCCTCAGCCTCCTGAGTAGCTGGGTCTACAGGGACAAGACACCACACTCAACATTTTTACCAAAAATTTTTTTTCTTTAGAGAGAAGGTCTTGCTATATTGCCCAGGCTGGTATTGAACTCCTGGATTCCAGTGATCCTCCCACTTCAGGCTCCCAAGTTGTTGAGATTATAGGCGCTACACTCAGTTTTTATATATTGTCTTCTGCCTTACTTAGTATAAGCTCTTTGAAGTAAGGCCCATATACCTTTGTATCTGATATTACTCCAAGTATGGTACCCATATACACAGCAGTGGTTCAATGTAGCATCAGATTAGTTAAATAAGTTGTAACTGGCTTCCTGACATACACAAAGTCAGATATCTCACCTGCTGACATTTTAAGTCCTAATTTTGCTTGCATGAGCTCTTCATTTTGTTCTTTTTATGTCTTTCCCAGGTATTCATAGTTTAGGTTGCAATTATAGAGATGGGTATCAGCTCTAAGCTAGTCCTAACAAAGGCTAAATACAGGGTACAGAATTATTTCAGATACCTAGATATAAGCTGCGATGGCCTAACTATGACTGCAAAGCTGTATCTCAATATCTCCCTCATCCTTATTCAGATTTTCTCAAGGCCAGGCATGGTGGCTCATGCTTTTAATCCTAGCACTCTGGGAGGCTGAGGCAGGAGGATAGCTTGAGGTCAGGAGTTCAAGACTAGCCTGAGCAAAGTGAGACCCCTGCTCCCTTCTCTACTGAAAACAGAATTAGCTAGACACGATGTTTCATGCCTGTAGTCCCAGCTACTCGAGAGGCTGACGCAGGAGGATCACTTGAGTCCAGAAATTTGAGGTTGCTATGAGCTAGACCAAGGCCATGGAACTCTAGCCTGGGTGAATGAGTGAGATTCTGCCTCAAAAAAAAAGAAAAGATTTTTTTTCAGGTCTTGCTGGGTCTACATTACTGATTTTCCTATTTGATAGGACAACTATGACCTCCTCTCTGGACCACTATGACCTCCTCTCTACTATGTACAATCTGACATACTACAGTCTAATTTAGCACAGCTTTGGCTTGTGAGCTACAAAAACAACATAAGAGGTCAACCAGAACCATGGCTAGCGTGACTCATTTGCAGAAAAATTATTACCTCAGTAACAAAGAGATACTTCTATTTTCCTGTATGAGGTAAAATCTATTGTAACTAGAAGGAAAAAGGTGGCTATGCTTTGAAGCTGAATTAAGAATACTAAATACAGAGCAACATGTGGAAAGCTGAGTTGCAAACACATCCTAGATTAAATGTCAGAACCATCAATGGTGACAAATGTCTCTATGCTTTACAGGTAAGCTTACATGTGGCATGCTGGGTTGGGTTCTTACTGTCACCTGTCAAAAAAACCTAATGACCCCTTATGATCCACTTTGCATACTCAAATACCAAGAAGTAAGCTTCTTAATGCTTACTGTAGTTAACTGTTCAAAAAGAAATTATGAACTTCTCTTTTTTCCTCTAAAACTGCTCTTTGTATTTAAAAAATGCTCAATAAAATAAATCAGAATACGTAGAGCAATAAGATAGAAATTGATAAACCTGAGGTCATTTAAAAGAAAGCTTTTTTTAAAAAAATTTTTTTTAGAGACAGAGTCTCACTTTATTGCACTCAGTAAGTGCTGTGATGTCACAGCTCACAGCAACTTCCAACTCCTGGGCTTAGGTGAGTCTCTTGCCTCAGCCTCCCGAGTAGCTGGGACTGTAGGTGCCCACCACAACACCTGGCTATTTTTTGTTGCAGTTTGGCCAGGGCCAGGCTAAACCCACCACCCTCGGCATATAGGGCCAGCACCCACTGAGCCACAGGCACCGTCCTAAAAGAAAGCTTTTTTGATTACCCTGTATGCCAAATTCTCTAAGTTGCTAGAGCCAAGGCTCTGAAAAGCTTATATATATGCCTTTGCTATGAGGCTTAAAATGCTTTAACAAAGCCCAGATTAAAATGATTGCAAAAATACTGTTTATTTGATCATAACAAATGACACTGTTGATCCTTCACAGTAATCATGTAATGATCTCTAGTTTATGGTAGAAATAAAGTGATAAATCTTACTGTAAGGCATAGTAAGTCAAAGCCATGGTTTATGTTCCACAACTTACGGGAATATTCAGATTAACCAGCAGCATAGACAGAAATATGAACCTTGCAGGGATCCACATAACTTCCTAGGGAAATAGGCCTGTTCTCTAGGCCTCCACCATTGTACCTCATCTAGTCTTATGTAAGACCTGGACACTCTCGGTACCGAAACAACATCTGGGGGTAACAAGACAATTTTAGAATAATTCAGTCATTAAAATTTGAGTCACAGAAGGAATGATGTTCCACAGAAAATTTAATCACAAAGATTTATCTAAAAAAATTTGTGAATTCACAAAAATTGCTTTGAATTATAGTATATAATCTCATTATACATCTTATAAATGTAGACTCTTTAGAGAAGACATATTTCTGTTGCTCTAAATTTTAGGTGATTCAACCATTTATTTTTTGACCCCCTAAACCAGGAATAGCTCCTGAAAGTGAAGACATTTTTTATTTTTATTTATTTATTTTGCAGTTTTTGTCTGGGGCTGGGTTTGAACCCGCCACCTCCGCCATATGGGGCTGGCGCCCTACTCTTTTGAGTCACAGGCACCTCCCAGGAGACATTTTTTAATGTTAACTGCTGTCTCTATGTGAATTTAAAAGGGGGTGAATATAACTTATTTTCTTTTAAACATTATTTAAAATATTTCTAATTTCCAGTCTACAATTTTATTAGCAGCTATGGGATCTCCTAACTTAGTATCAACTATAAATTTTATTAAAGAGTTAATTATTTTTTCCTTAAAGAAAAAAAGTGCTCAAGTGCAGTGGTGCACACCTAAAGTCTAGCTACTCAGGAGGCTGAGTCAGGAGGATTGCTTGAGCTCGGGAGTTCAAAGACAGCATGGGCAACACAATGACAATTCATCTAAAACAAAAAAAATTGCTTAGTAGCAATCCTTTTAGCAAGCAGTTGGGTATAAACTTTCTCCATGACTGAATTCATTAGCCTTTTGCATTAGTCTTTGTTTATCATCATTAAACCAAGCCAATCTTTATTAATTTTCTAAGGCATTTCCCTAGTGCTTTTAGTATAGTTTTTCTAACCCTATCATATTTGTCTCACTCTAACCCCAAGGGAATGTTCATAACTAATACTTGTTAGAGGAACTACTGTAGGTTTTATCCTTTAGCATTTAATTTAAAAGAAGATTTTTATCTTTAGTATTTGTTGGTCCCTCTGAAAGAAGGCTTTATAAACAACTAGAAATGTGATTACTTTCTTTTACAGAATTATGGTAAACTGGGCACAAAATGTTTCTCAGCTCAAAAGATCTATTCTTTGTGTGTACTACTTTTTTTTTTTTTGGGTAGAGATACAGTCTCACTTTATCACCCTCAGTAGAGTGCTGTAGTATCATAGCTCACAGCAACCTCTAACTCCTGGGCTTAGGCGATTCTCTTGCTTTAGCCCCCAGTAGCTGGGACTACAGGTGCTCACCACAACACCTGGCTATTTTTTTTGTTGCAGTTTGGTCAGGGTCAGATTTGAACCCACTACCCTTGGAATATGGGGCAGACGCCCTACCCACTGAACCACAGGCACTGCCCCTCTCTGTGTATATTTTAAGCACTTATCCAACATAGCTTTCAAGACCTATCATGTTACCTTTTCATGCTTACTCACACATCCCTCCCTAGTATTTCTTGTTTGTTACAACTTGTGTCTGCTTTTGTTACTACATGTGCCTTGCCTCTCTAATTTGTCTGCCTAGAGATTAGAGATTCTTAGGTTTCTTTGAGTTCTGTATTACCCGGCATGTTCGTAGCACACGATCAAGAATGTTTTAACTAAAAAAAGTTAAAAAGAACACAGTTAAAAACCTCATCCAATCCAAGGATTCATTTTATCCAAAACTTTTATTTAAATATATATAATGTGACCACACGGATGGTTTGCTGAGTACTGTCCTAGTATAATCAATACCATCCCTTCTTTTGGATACCACAAGTACCTAGGTTTTGATCGTAAGTTATATAGTCACCCTACAAATGAAAAACTCGCTTATTTCCTCTCAAGTATTAGATAGCTGAACAGCTCTAATTATTGTACTTTATGCATTCTGAAACACGTAAACCACCTATTCAAAAACCATTTTTAAAACCTATTCCTTCATTATGGGCAGATAAGTAGTGGAGTTCTTGATCTAGAGGAAATGATTAAAAGTATAGGCAAAATTTGTCATGATAAATAAATGTCCAAATGCCAACTTATTAACAAAGGAATCTGTACATATTCTTGGGGACTTTAGAATTGTTTGTTAAACTAAAAAGGCTCTAAACATAAGAATTTAAAATAACTTAACAGTGGAGAGAAACTAAATAAACTTTCTGGGCCAGGACTTTGCAAAGTGAAGGTGGAACCTTAGGAATAATGGCTTCTATTGGGCTACTTAAAAAGTGCAGTGAGCCTGGGCGTGGTAGCCGACTCCTATAATCCTGCACTCTGGAAGGCTAAGGTTCTAGGATCACTTGCGCTCAGGACTTCAAGACCAGGAGTGAAGACCCCATCTCTACCAAAAATAGAAAAATAAGCTGGGCATGGTGGCAGGCACCAGTCATTCCAGCTACTCAGGAGGCTGAGGCAGGAGGATTGCTTAACCTCAGGAATTTGAGGTTGCTGTGAGCTAGGCTGAGGGCAGGGCACTGTAGCCCAGGCCACAGAGTAAAACTGTCTTGAAAAAAAAAAAAGGTGAATGGAAAACGATGTGAGCTTCTAAAGCAGTTGAAATAGGATAAACCATGCTGGCTAAGTTCTAAAAGAAATAAGGAAATAGTTAAGTCTGAACTTAAGTACAGTTTTTAATATTCCATGTGCAACCAGTTTATTCCTTTTAACCGAGGAAAATCTTAGCTGTTTAGTTATTTGAATCAGACTTTTCTGCTATACCTCCAAAGATTTTTATCTGAGCCAAAAACTTGCACGCCGTGTTTCAGCCAAAAGAAAATTTTGCCGCCAAGTTGTAATGCTCTGAAAAATGAATTTTAGAGTCTAATTGAATTTCAGAAGATACACTCACTGGATAAAAACAATAATTACTCTGGAAAACATTTGCTAATATTCTTCTTTAATTAAATATCCATTTGCGTTATATTTTCCAAGAGCTTTTGATTATAAAATTGATTATCTAGAGTTTTAAAAGAAGGTGGATACATTCTCTAAGAACCACTTAAGCTAATGTATTATATGTCTGCAAATATGTAGGTAAATGTCACTATCATCTAGATATCCATTCACACATACAAAATGCATTTATAAGATATGCATGCGCAATCCCACATCAGAAAGTTTTCCAGCTTTAACAAATTCTAACTAAAGAGAAGTCTCAGAAATGGAGCATATTTGGCAGAAGATCTGAGAAACACAGTTAACCAAACATGAGTTAGATCATACATGGACATTTTCTTGGGTCAAGGGGATGTATTTCTACAAGAAGCTTTATCCTACTAAAGTCTATTGGCATTGTGTAGAGAGGAAGCAGCCAGTGATCCTATAAATATACATTTTGAGGTATACTGTCAGCCAGGGCTTTTCTAATTTTGGTGAAATTAATATTTTAGGCCAGAAAATTCTTTGTTGGGAATAGTTTTCCTGTGCATTATAGGATGTATAGCAGGTAGAAGCATCCCTGGTCACTACGTACCAGATGCCAGTGAAACATCTAACTCCTCTGCTTGGCCAGTTGTCACAACTAAAAGTAAGGGGAAAAATCATTCCTGGTTGAAAACCATGAATGTAAGCAAATGAGGCAACATGGATAGAACATGGTATATTAGACTAGACTGGTATTTAAGAGGATGGATTCTAATCTAGTTGCCTTTGTCTCTAATTCCAGGAGCTTCAGAAAATGGCCTAATCTAGCAATTCTCAAAGTGAGGTATGAAGGATAATATCTTTAAGTCACCTAATGACCTTATACAACAAACAGATAAGCCCACTTAACTTTCTTCAGCTCTGTATTTTTCTATTTTATAATAAAAAAGTAGGAAGTAGGGACTTTTAGTTTAGGCTCTACTGCCACAGTATACAACAAAACCAAGTCCTATACTAAAAATACGTAGAAGGGCTTCAAAAATAAAAATAAAAAAAAAATAAATTGAAAAGGGAACGTATTAGAACTGCCAAGGTAGCTAAAACTTGACAAAACAAGATTGAAGAGAGAAAAAAAATCTTAAAGCGATAAGCTGATATTCTAAAATTACTTTCCCCTTTGGCCATTTGCAAATTCACGTGCTGGGTGAGAGGCTGAGAATCTGAGCAATGAGGCTATTACTAAGATGCAGAAAAGTCAACAGAACTTTTGGCCATAGTGATAGTGAGATAAAAACTGGAGTTTGGGACTGTCAAGGCAGTCAGGGTCATAATCCTGAAGAGGAGAGGAAAACAATGATGTAAGTCTGACCCTCAGGGGTTTTCTTCTTGAGGGATTTGCCAAATTTGTCAGATGGCACAGGACAAGAGGCCAAGATACTATGCAGAAGACCTCTAAATGGCAGAGTGCATGTTGGTAGTTGCTATGGAATAGGATTAGAGGCAAATGAGAGCAGACTAATCTTCAGAAAGACTAAAACCCAACCTTGAGTTGGCTTAATTCCTGATCTATTTTCACTCTAATGGCCTTCTACAGGAAGACGCTATCACTAACAGAAACTCTGTAAATTATTATGGACAATGTTTAATACTTTATAAAAAAATTACCACATAAACCAGAAAACAAACCCCAAAGTAAAGAAAACAAAAGAAACAACAACAAAAAACCTCCAAAGGAAACAGACTTATGTACTACCCGAAGTAGTAGTACATAATTGAATATAATCCCTATCAAAATACCAATGACTTTTTCCACAGAAATAGGAAAAAAAATCCTAAAATTCGTATGAACCACCAAAGATCTCTAAGAACCAAAGCAATCTGAACAGAAAGAATAAAGCTGGACGCACCACACTACCAGACTTCAAAATATACTACAAAGTTATAGTAACCAACACAGCATGGCACCAGCATAAAAGCAGCCACAAAGACCAATGGCACAGAATAGAGAACCTAGAGATAAATCTATAAATCTATAGACAACTGATTTCTGACAAAGATGTCAGTAACATAAAGGGAAAGACAGTTTCTTTAATAAATGGTGCTGGGAAAACTGGATAGGTATCAAAATGAAACTAGATCCCCACTTCTCCACCCTAGATAAAAATCAATTCAAAATGGATCAAAGACTTAAATTTAAGACTGAAACTATACACTAGTAGAACACATAAGAGAAATGCTTCAGGATGTTGGTGTGGGAAGAGATTTTATGAATAAGACCTCAAAAGTACAGGCAAAAGCAGAAATAAACAAATGACATCACAACTAACTAAAAAGCTTTTTTTTTTTTTTTTAACAGCAAAGGAAACAATCAACAGAGTGAAAAAATAATCTAGAGAATGGGATAAAATATTTGCAAACTACTCATCCAACTCATCCAATATTAAGCGATTAATATTTAGAATATGAAAGAAACTCATAGCAAAAAAAAAAACAATCCAAATAAAAATAGGCAAATGATCTGAACACATTATTTCTCAAAAGAAACATAAAAATGGCTAAAAAATATATTTCAAAATGCTCATCATCACTAATAATCAGGAAAATGCAAATCAAATCATAGTGAGGTATCATCTCGCCACAGTTAGGATGCTAT
The DNA here is from genome assembly GCA_963574575.1 of Galagoides demidoff. NCBI lineage: Eukaryota > Metazoa > Chordata > Mammalia > Primates > Galagidae > Galagoides > Galagoides demidoff. The sequence continues at coordinate 9,737 of CAUYQV010061358.1, forward strand.
AAAGCCAAAAAAATAACACATTGGGGAGGATATGAAAAAAGGAAGGGAACTCTTTTTTTGTTTGTTCTTTTGTTTTTGTTTTTTGAGACACAGTCTCACTTTGTTGTCCTTGATAGAGTGCCATGGCATCATAGCAACTTTAAACTCTTGAGTTCAAAAGTGATTCTCTTGCCCCAGCCTCCCGAGTAGGTGGGTCTACAGGTGCCCACCACAACACCTAGCTATTTTTAGAGACAAGGTACCGCTCTGCCTCAGGCTGGTCTCAGACCTGTGAGCTCAGGCAATCAATCCACCCACCTCGGCATCGAGTGCTAGGATTGCAGATATGAGCCAGCAGGCCAGCCCAAGAAAGGGAACTTTTACACCCTATTAGTAGAAATGTAAACAAGTAGAGCCACTATGGAGAATGATATAGAGATTACTCGAAAACCACATATAGAACTACCAGCAATCCCACTACTGGGCATTTATTCAAAGGAAATTACATCAGTATATTACAGAGACTTTTGCACCCATGTTTACTGAAGTGCTATTCACAATAGCCACAATATGAAATCAACCCAACTGTTCAAGAGATGAATGGATAAACAAAACGTGGTAGATACACACAACAGAATACTATTTAGGTCAGTACAAAATATAAAGGGTGAAGCTTGAGGAAGCTTTCATTCAGCCACTAAAAAATGAAGTCCAGTCATCTGTGGCAACATGGATGGAACTAGAAGACATTGTGGTAAGCAAAATTAGCCATGAACAGATAGTTAAAGATTGTATATTTTCCCTTATCATGTGTTAGATTAAAAAATAAAGCTGATTTCATAGAAGTATAAAGTAGAATAGAGGACATCAGAGGGAAGCTGGGAAAGGTGGGGGAAGGAGGAGATAGGGAGAGATTTGTTAAAGGGTATAAAATTATAGCTAGATAGGAGGAAAAAGTTCTAACGTTCGATAGCACTGCAGGATGACTACAGTTAACAGTAACATATTATATATTCACAGTTTCAAGTAGAAGGGGTATATTAAATATTATGACAAATGGTTAATGTTTGAAATGAGGGATATAGAATAGATCTATAGATATAGATGGATATAGAATAGATCTATGATCACTACACATTGTATGTTTACATTGTGTGTATGGGGTACATTACTATGTACCTGATAAATGTGCAATATTTATATAAAAATTAAAAAATAAAATAAAATATTTAAAAAGTAGACCTACAGGTCCCTGAGATATTACAGTTTTCATACATGGAATCACACTATTACTACTAATAGTGTGATTAATATGTTAAAGAAGATGACAAGGTAGAGTTCTACATACTATAGAACTGGGATTAATAAAAAACAATGAAATAATTTAGAAAATTAAAAAATGCTACTGAAATAAAGAATTCAATAGATGTTTTGAAATATATAGATTGGACAAAACAAAAGAGATAATTAGGGAACTAAATACTAGGTCAGGACAAAACATATAGGCTAAAAAGCTTGAGGAAGAAAAGGATAAAAATATAAAAAAGAGCATTTAAAAAAAAATAGTGGACATATGGGCGGCACCTGTTGCTCAGTGAATAGGCTGCTGGCCACATATACCGAGGGTGGCAGGTTCACTTCTGGCCCTGGCCAAACTGCAACAAAAAAATAGCCGGGTGTTGTGGTGGGTGCCTGTAGTCCCAGCTCCTCGGGAGGCGGAGGCAAGAGAATTGCTTAAGCTCAAAAGTTGGAGGTTGCTGTGAGCTGGGACACCATGGTATTCTACCATATCTCAGGGTAACCTAGTGAGACTCTGTCTCAAAAAAAAAAAAAAGTGGACATAATGAAAAGGCCTAGTAAGTTCAATGAGAAGACTTAATACATGTGTAATTGGAATCTCAAATGAAAAGAGATAGGTGTAGTATCTTAAGAGATAATAGCTGAGGGCAGTGCCTGTGGCTCAAGGAGTAGGGCACTGGCCCCATGTGTTGAGGGTGGAGGGTTCAAACCCAGCCCTGGCCAAAAACTGCAAAAAAAAAGAGATAATAGCTGAGAATTTTCTAAAACTGGTAAGAGCTATCCACTACAGATTCAAAAAGTAGAGGGATGGAAAAAGATATATTATGTAAACATTAACCAAGAGAAAGCTGGCATAAGTGTGTTAATCACAGATACAGTAGATACTAGAGCAAGATACATAAAAAAAAAAAAAGGATCTAGCTTTTTTTTTTTTGGAGACAGAGTCTCACTCTGTTGCCTAGGCTAGGCAGTGACATCATCACAGCTCTTGTAACCTCAAACTCAAGTGACTCTCCTGCCTCACCCTCCTGAGGTGCTGGGACTATAGGAGTATCCTGCCATGCCTGCCTAATTTTTCCATTTTTTGTAGAGACAGAGTCTTGTTTTTGTTCAATCTAGTCTTGAAATCCTTGGCTCAAGCAATTCTCCTGTCTTGTCCTCCCAGCGTTCTAGGACTGCAGGAGTGAGCTGCCTCGCCTGCCCAAAAAGGATATTTCATAATGATAAAAGGTTTAGTGCATCAAAAAGATGTAAGAATTCTAAATTTGTATGTATTTATCATATAAATATATATTCTTAAATTTATAATATTTATTTATATATTAATATATTTATTAATATATTAATAAATTTATAAAGCAAAAATTGACAGGGTGGCGCCTGTGGCTCAAAGGAGTAGGGCACCAGCCCCATATGCCAGAGGTGGCAGGTTCAAACCCAGCCCCGGCCAAAAACTGCAAAATAAAATAAAATAAAATAAATAAATGTACTATTAAAAAAAATTGACAGAACAAAGAGGAGAAATACACAATTCCCAATCATAGCAGGGGACTTTAAAATACCAAGCAGGCCAGGCATGGTGGCTCAAATCCATAATCCCAGAACTTTGGGAGGCCGAGGCAAGAGGATTCCTGAGTTTGAAACTAGCTTGGGAAATACAGAGAGACCTTATCTTCATAAAGAATTTTAAAAAATAAAAAAAATTAGCCAGGCATGACTGTGCATGGGTGTAGTCTCAGCTACTTGGGAGGCTAAGCCACAAAGGTCACTTCAGCCTGGGAATTCAAGGCAGACATGAGCTATTGACACACAACTGCACAATAGCCTGGGTGACAGAGTGAGGCCCTGTCACCAAAAGCAAAGAACTTTTAAAAAAATTTTAAAAAAAGAGGAAGAAAAAATAGGTAGACCAAAACTAAGCTGAAATATATATGATTTGGACAATAAACTTAGTCTAACTGCGTATATATGTATGCAATATATAAGACTAATAATGTCGGAACTCTTCAAGTGCATAACCAATAGATATAAAATAGACGATGTGCTGGGCAATAAGGCAAAAGTTCAATACATTTAAAAGAAATAAAATCACTCAACGTATATTCTTTTGTAGTAGTGGAATTAGACCAAAAACTAGTAACAAAAAGACAATGAGGAAATCTCCAGGTATTTGAGATTACACACAACTTTCTAAATAACTTAAGGAATGAAGAAGAAATCATAATAAATAAAAGTCACAAACAATAAGACATAACAAAATTTGTAAAGTAAACATACAGAAAACGTAAGTTATAAATACCAGAAGTTTAAAAAACAAAAGACAAATATATATATACTAGAGAAAATCAACCAAGGCAGAGTTAGTTCTTTATAAAACTCACAAAGGTGATAAACCCTGTGGTGGCCATGGAAACGCACTCTCAGGTTTGCCCCATGGAGCACAGTTGACTGATGGCTACAGCTGCTGTGCTCTGGATCCACTGTTGCATTCAAGCTGAGTGTGGCACTGAGTACATCAGGAATACTATGAAGACCTATTCCTGGGGGATGTGGGATTTTCTGATGGGCAACTTCGGCTTGAGGACTCCCTCCTGGCCCTTTCCAAACTGTCTTAAGTGTCCCCAGGTACACTAAGCCTCTTCTTGCCCAGTCTTCCTTCTTTCGCTAAGGGTCAGACTCACACCCGAGTTTGACAAGTCTCCCTGCCTCCTCTGGCTCCCACTTGATTTTCCCTCACAGATGTTTCTCACAACAAATTTCTTGAATGTCTAATCCTACCTCGGCATTTGCTTCTAAACTAAATAAACCTCTAGAAAGAATTATCAAGAAAGAGAAAGAACACAAATTTCTAAGATCAGAAATTTAAAAAGGAATATCACTATCGATCCTACAGTAATTAGAAATATAGAGACTACTACTAATAATATGCTAACAAATTTGACTATTTAGATGAAGTAGACAAATTCCTAGACAAATATAACTTATCAAAACTAACATTGGGAAAACGTAAAAACAAATAAACATCACTGTAAAATTCTTAAATAAATTATCATAGATAGAACCCAATGAGACATTAAAAGGGTATCATGACAATGTTGGGATTGTTCCAAGAATGCAAAGGTGGATTATCAATCCAAAATCAATTGTAATTCACATATTAAAAGCAAAAAAGGAAAAACGTCCTAATAATTTTAGATGCAGAAAAGTTGTTTGCTAAAATCAAAACTTATTCATGATTAAAAAAAAATTTAATGCGCGTGATAACAGAAACAAAACTCTTAGCAAACTATTGTTTTTCTTTTTTTGAAATAGTCTGTCTGTGTCGCCCTCAATAGAGTACTGTTATGTCATAGCTGACAGCAACCTCAAACTCTTGGGCTCAAGTGATCCTCTTGCCTTGGCCTCCCAAGTAGCTGGGACTACAGATGCCCACCACAATGCCCAGCAATTTTTTTGTTGTAGTTGTTTAGCTCTCCTGGGCAGGGCTTGAACCCGCCACCCCTGGTGTATGTGGCTGGCACTGTAACCACTGTGCTACCGGTGCCAAGCTGTTCTGAAAAAACTCTAATAGGGAATTAAAATGGCCAGACGCTGTGACTCATGTCTGCAGTCCTAGCACTCTGCGAGGCCAAGGTGGGTAAATTGCCTAAGCGCATGGGTTTGAAGTCAGCCTCAGCCAGAGCAAGACACCGTCTCTAAAAATAGCTGGGCATGTGGTGGGCACTTGTAGTCCCAGCTACTTGGGAGGCTGAGGCAAGAGAATCTCTTGAATGCAGGAGTTTGAGGTTGCTGTGAGCTATGACATCACAGCACTCTACCAAGGGCGACAAAGTGAGACTATGTCTCAAACCCCCCCCCCCCAAAAAAGAAATTAAAATAAATTTTGTTAGTAGTGGCAATTAAGAAGCTAATTTTAGGCTGGGTTGTGGTGGCCAAGATGGGAGGATTGCCTGAGCTCACAGGTTTGAGACCAGCCTGAGCCAGAGCAAGACTCCATCTCTAAAAATAGCTGGGCATTGTGGTGGGTGCCTATTATCCCAGCTACCCTGGAGGCTGAGGCAAGAGAATCGTTTGAGCCCAAGAGTTTGAGATTGCTGTGAGCTATGACATCATAGCACTCTACTGAGGGCGATGAAGTGAGACTGTCTCACACACACACAAAAAGCTGATTCTAGAATTCATGAACAAATACAAATGGTCAAGAAAAGCCAGAACGATCTTGAATTAAAAAGATCAATTGTTAATAAACCTAAGTGAGTAGGAGATTATGCAATTGGTAAAGGATAGAGAATGAAAACAATGGAATAGTCTAGAAAAAATACTCACAGATACATGGTCAACTGAAATACGACAAAGGTGTCAATGTACTGCAGTTAGGGAAAGGACAGTCCTGTCAATGAATGATCTGGGTCATACAGTTATTTATATGGGAAAAAGAAATGAATCATATTTCCTTCCTGATACCACACACAAAAATTAATTTGAGAGGGACTGTGCTAGTCCCAAAAGAGCAAAAAAATAGAAGTTTTAGCACTAATCCTAAAGGGAAAATGCTATTAACTGGACTACATTAAAATTAAGATTTTTCTTTTTGAGACAGTCTTAAGTTGTTGCCCTCAGTAGAAGTAGAGTGCCGTGGCATCCCAGTTCACAGCAATCTCAAACTGGTGGGCTTAAGCGATTCTCTTGCCTCAGCCTCCCGAGTAGCTGGGACTACAGGAATCAGCCACAAAGCCCAGTTATTTTTGGTTACAGTTGTCATTGCTGTTTTGCAGACCCAGGCTGGGTTTGAACCTGCCAGCCTCGGTGTCTGTGCCCAGCGCCCTACTCGTTGAGTTACAGGTGCCGAGCCTAAAATTAAGATTTTTAAAAAGTGAATAGACATCATGAAGACAGGGAAAAAGCAAGCCACAGTGAAAAGTTATATGCAACATATTTATCTCACAAAAGACTACAGAAAGAATTATAAATCCATAAGACAACCAAGATGGGCAATGACTTCACGCCACAGTATAAGATATCCAAGCGCTAGTAAGCAGATGAAAAGGTACCAGGCCTTTCTACATACACTGGGAAAATTCCAAAAATTCCAAATCAGTACGAGATCTATTACACACACATCAGAAGCTGAAATCAAACAACAGACAGTAGTAAATACTAGTGGAAATGGACATTGTTACAACCTTTCAAAAATCAGACATTGAAAAATGGAATTATTCTAATCATAACTATGGTGATCATGTATGATCGCATGATCTCATGTATTTGTCCAAACCCACAGAACCTGGCAGTAGAAAAAGTGAATTTTATTTATTGGGGGGCGGGGGAGAGACCCAACCAGGATATGAAAGAAAACCAAAATGGAACACAAACAGATGACCCTATCTCTGTTACGATCTAATGACGTAATAACAATGAAGTGGATAGAATAAAAGCACTAACTTAAGTTATTCTGGACAATAGTGTTTTGTGTGGATATGGTAGTGCTAAAGACAAAAAGATCTATAAGCATATACTATATTCTACTAAGTAATTCGGTTTCTCACAAGGGTATGGGTAAACAATTAAAAACTTCTGTCAGATAAAAATAAGTAAGTAAATATGTTTTAGGTAATGAGAGCCAAATTTTCTTTTCTTTCTTTCTTTTTTTTTTTTTTTATTTTCAATCCCTTAGGGCAATCAATGTCAAGAGAGCCAAATTTTCAATGTCAGAGGAAGAAGTAATAAATAAGGAAAGAGCAAAAACTAGAATGAACCCTGTGTTGTTGGAATACGAGTTATCAGTGTGACCTCATGTTCTTTAAAACATAAACAGATAGATACAGAAATTAAGTATAGATGGATGTGTATGTTATTATACGTACATATACTGCTGAGCTCTGTTTGCTAAGTGGGCCCAGAAGCAATGACACTCAAGGAGTAAAGGACGTATCTGGTGCTCACATCTGGGTTTCTAATTTAGTAAAAGAAACCAGAGGTCCTTGGAGAAGTGGCTGATTCCAGGACTGAGGCTTGGAAAATACAACATGAACCGGGACATCTTACGTTGTCAAAAAGTAAGAAAGTGCACAAAAAAGGATGGGGACAGAGCTAGACAAAAAGTAAACATATTGGGCTATTACATTTTAAAAAGAGGCAAAACTAATAACTGTGAGTAGTAGAAGCCCAGAAAATGGTTGCCTCTGGTGGGAATAATTATTAGGAGGGGGCCTCTGGGGTGGTTTCTAAAGTGCCAGAAGTGTCACACGGTAGAACCTCCACAGTTAACTGTCTCCCTTCGTTTACCACCTCAGGCTGACCTAATTTTCATAGACTGGACATGTGCCACATGTATGTATTAATATAGTAGGCCTAGTTCCTATGTTAACCACCTCCATATGCTGACTAGTATCTGACAGTCCCTTGGGTGATCAACTTACAGAGGTCCTAGTGTATTTCTTGAAGCGGTTGTAATTACACAGGTGTGTCTGCTTAATGAAAACTTGTACCAATTTTGTATGCATATTATACTCCCAACAAACCATATGAAATATTTTGAACACCTATATTTATACATGTTATTTATCAAAATATACATGAATTTTGCCATATGTAATCTATATCTCAACAAATCTCACTTAAAAGGTCCTTAAAGAGATCAATGCTCTAACAGGGCTAACATTTGTCTGCTGTGGGCTGTCTCTCAGTTTGCCTGCTAGTCGGATCCCGTTTGATAAAAGTGGGAGTTGAAAGACGTCTCACTTCTTCAGGTCTGAGGCCATTAAAGAATATGAACCAGGCCCCAAAGATACTACTTTTGTAGGAATGTGACAGTTCTACATGTTACTCTAAGTTATTTTCAACCTCTTAGCTAATTAAAGGACTTTTTCTTTCATGGTTACAATAATCTAAAAATGAAACCGGGCTAATAACTTTAGTTGTTTATATTCATAGATTCAGAAACGTATTTTCGGCTGGGCATGGTGGCTCACATCTATAATCTCAGGACTCTGGTAGACCGAGGCAGGTGGATTGCTTAAGCTCACAAATTGGAGACCAACTTAAGCAAGAGCCAGACCTCAACTCTAAAAAAAAAAGCTGGGTGTTGTGGCGGGCCTGTAGCCCCAGTGACTTGGGAGGCTGAGGCAAGAGAATTGCTTGAGCCCAGGAGTTTGAGGTTGTCCTGAGCTATGACATCAAGACACTCTACCGAGGGTGACAAAGTGAAACTCTGTTGCTGAAAACAAAAACAAAAAACTCCTTAAAATCCTATATAAATAAAAATATATATATAAAAAAATAAAAGAAATATGATTTCTTTAAAATATCACCTGGTGGCTCGGCGCCTGTGGCTCAATCAGCTAAGGCGCCAGCCACGTACACCTAAGGTAGCGGGTTCGAATCCCCAGCCCGGGCCCGCCAAACAACAATGATGGCTGCAACCAAAAAAATAGCCGGGCGTTGTGGCAGGCGCCTGTGGTCCCAGCTACTTGGGAGGCTGAGGCAGGAGACTCGCTTGAGCCCAGGAGTTGGAGGTTGCTATGAGCTGTGATGCCATGGCACTCTACCCAGGGGG
>CAUYQV010061360.1:0-10287 GCA_963574575.1 Galagoides demidoff
TTTTTTGAGACGGAGCCTCAAGCTATCCCCCTGGGTAGAGTGCCATGGCATCACAGCTCATAGCAACCTCCAACTCCTGGGCTCAAGCGAGTCTCCTGCCTCCGCCTCCCAAGTAGCTAGGACCACAGGCGCCTGCCACAATGCCTGGCCGTTTTTTGGTTGCAGCCATCGTTGTTTGGCGGGCCCGGGCTGGGGATTCGAACCTGCCACCTTAGGTGTACGTGGCTGGTGCCTTAGCCGGTTGAGCCACAGGCGCCGAGCCGAGATCCCTTTTTTAAAAAGCAGTTATCAGAATAATGGTTGTGCTCTTTAACACACACCCACAGTGACTGGCCAGGTCTGATTTTTAAAGGGTCAGTGTAAACGTAGGAATGTGGACGGAGATGATGTGCCACTTTGCAGTGTAGCTTTTCTGTCTGATGCTCATGTTGTTCCCTCTTAAGCCAGTGGGCACCTGTTTATATGGCTTCCTATGTATCTGGACAAGACCATGGCAGTCTTCCTTGCTTTTTGTTATGACGAAGTGGGTCAGATCTGCCTTATACGTTTTCTGTCTCTGACCTAGACTCAGACATTTCTCCAAGGAGACCTGATTTTTTTGGTAGCTGTGCCTGCATAAACAGTGATGAACCTGTACGGTAATACACAGAGGGGACCCAAGCCTTGCACATGGGCACAATCAACTGCCACCACTGCACTTTTAACTGGATACATTAAAAAATAACTAAATCTCAACCAATTCCCAAACAGGATGCATGTTTGTCCCTTGACCTCTGCTGGCCTTGGCTGGGTCTGATTCCTAGTCCTTCTCATCTGGGATGAAGCCAGTTTGCCTACACATGTTAGATTCTTTCCTCTTCCTCCTACCAGCTACCACAAGCTTCTGGGGGAGGAAGTTCAGGGTCAGGACTTGCAAGGATTCTGCAGACCTGCAGAGGTTGCTGCAACCAGAGCTGCCCCCAGGCATACTATTCTGAGAGCCTGGGGGGCCCTGCACTACCCCTTATGGATTGGTGTACGTGACTGGGGAGTCTCTCTTTACTCACCAGACCTCCTCACTGAGACTGCTCATTTCGCTGTAAGACGCTAGCCACGAGGACTGAGTCCTGGGCATCCATAGATCCAATACCTAGATGATGGAGTCTTAGATGGCTTCCCTAAACTCCCCTTGAGCTACCTCCCTGTCTGGTGCCAGGACCCCTGCAGCTGAGAGGTGCTGTAGAGGGTAAGGCCTAAGTGGGCAGGGTGTCAACCCATGTGGCGTCCTGGGACATGGCTGAGCTGCTGGCCCCCTCAGCTGCTGAACTGAGGGATATCAGATATGATCAGCCTTGAGATTCTTGGTCAGGGGGAGTGTTGAAGGTCAATGATGGAGAAAACCCAGTGACATTTTATATGTTAGCAAAGGTAATTGCAAAGTGCCCCAAAGCCTGTCTGAGCCTCCTGTTTATTTTTATTTATTTGAGACAGAGTCTCACTATGTTGCCCTTGGTAGAGAGTGCTGTGGCATCACAACTCACAGCAACCTCAAACTCTTGGGCTTAAGCGATTCTCTTGCCTCAGCTTCCTGAGTTGCTGGGACTACAGGCATCTGCCACAATGCCCAGCTATTTTTTTGTTGTAGTTGCCACCCTGGTGTATGTGACTGGCACCCTAGGTCCTAAGCTGTAGGCACTGAGCCTGAGCCTCCTGTTTAAAGAGCAGGAAAATAGCTCCAGTCGTTTCACTGTAGAAGTAATGTGGCTGGCCCATCACTGGGGTCAGCCTTCCCATGGGGACCCCTGCCATCTGCCTGTACCTTGGCACTGGCTGCATGGGGACAGACATTCTGCAGGGTCCTACCCTCAGCAGCATCCAGGCACTGTCTCAAACAAATGTCAAGATTGACTTAAAAAAAAAAAAATCCTAACATCAGCATCATTTAAGGCCTATCTGAGAGTAAAATGTAGTTTGTATGACTACTAAGCATCACTTATTTCTGGCACTGGGGGAGGGAGGAGAGCCAGGGAACTGTGTGGGTGTCCGTTTTACACAGGACGGACCCACGCAGTGCAAGCATTTTCCTATCAAGCACTTCATTGCCCATTGTAAACAGAGTCCCCAAGAGCCAGGGAGCTAGATGAGGTTACCTAGAATTTTAACAAATTTCAACAATGTATGGTTAGCAGCCCAATCCAATCTTTTTCTTTTGGAACCCCACTCTATAAAGCAGAGGGAAGGTGGCTGAATGGGGTTGGGCACCCAGAGCTAATGTTATTGGTCTCTTCCCACGGCCTATCCCCATAGCAACTTTAGGGCTCCAAAAAGGAGTTTCTGAGAAGTGCAAATGACAGATAGTGTGGCAAAATTACCCTGGACCCCTCCCCCAATCACCTCTGAAGTGCTAGGTAAGAGAGGAAGGCTGGTGGATCAGAGGGAAAAAATATCAAAACCAGGGAATGCTGGGGCTACAGAAAGTGTGGGTGGAGGGCCAGATGCCACAGCTGGGGGAAGGCATAGGAGAGGGGAGAGTTATGTCCTTCCCTTTCCTGTGCAATGCTTCTTGATGGAAGGATGACACCCTGTAAAACAGGAAACCGCAGTGCTGGTCCAGTGTCCCCAGGCAGTGGGCTTAGAGGAGGGGTGGATTCCAGGTATGCTGTGGTAGGTGCCTACAACACACATGCAGGTGGACCTGCTAGCCACATGGAGTTTCCTCTTTCTTGGCCTTTTATTTTTCAAAGGAAAGCTGACTGCAATTCAGGGAGATAGAAAATAGTGACCAGATGGAGGCAGGGTCACGTGCTAATGTGTGGCAGAAGGAAGTAGCTGAGTCCAAATGGGAACACCAGAGGATCTCCCACCCTAGGTGTGTGTCCCATGCTGGCTCCCCAGGGATCTAGCTCTTCCACCAGAGATCTAGCCCCTCCCACCAGGACCTAGCCCCTCCCACCAGGCTCTAGCCCCTCCCACCAGGGATCTACTTCCTGCTGCCATGAGCACACCTTGTTAACCAAGGCAGCCAAGGTCTCAGAGAGAATCTGAAATCACTGGGAAAATAATGAGACATGAAATAAGATGGTAGAATTAACACCCAACCGAATCTTAAAATGTAAATAGATCAAACTCACCAATCCAAAGATATTCTTCTATTATATTTTTTTAAAATTAAATTAAAAACATGTTTTTAATTCTCTCATCCTGGGTTGATTGCTGTGGCATCATGGCTCAAGTGAACTTAAACTCTTGGGCTCCAGGAATCGTCTTGCCTCAGCCTCCCAAGTAGCGGAGACTACAAGGCGCCCGTCTTGAAGCCCTATTGTTTTTATATTTTTAGTAGAGACGGGGTCTTGTTATTGCTGGTCTTGAGCCTCCCAGAGTATTAGGATTACAGGTGTGAGCCATCACACCCGGCCCTTCAATTAAATTTTTAAAAGAATATTTAACAGTATCTTATCTGGGGCAGTGCCTGTGGCCCCATATGCTAGAGGTTGTGGTTTCAAACCCAGCCCTGGCCAAAAACTGCAAAAACAAAAACAAAAAACAGTATCTTATCTGTAAGAGATGTAAAAAGTTACAGAAATACTTACTATTAATATCAGATAAAAAAGAATTTTAAATGAAATGGACACGCAGAATAGAATATTGTATTTTGGTAAAAGGAACAATATGTTACCAGAAGATATAATACTAAGGATAAACCTTTCAATATAGCCTCAAATACATAAAGCAACTAATAACAGGACTCAAGAAAGAAATAAATCAAGGTATAACCAGAAAATTGTGTATGTTCCTCTCAGAAACTGATAGATCAGGCATGAAAAAAAGCAAAGATAGGAAGATCAAGAAGCTGTGGCTTATTTTTTACATACACATATACGTAGCATATATTTGCATATATATGTATATATATTCACAACTAACCAACGTATTAAGCCACAAAAAACGCTACAATTTCAAGGAATCAACATCATAGACACCATAGTTTTTTGATCATAATGTAATAGTGATACAGGACAGGTGGCGCCCCAACCGAGCTGAGGTGGACGACCTGCCGCCTCAGCCCTGGTGGTGCGGGGGCGACAGACGGCTGAGGAGCCAGCGGGCTGGAGGGTAGGCAGAGGGGCCAGACAACTGCTGGGGAGACACCAGCACCTTAGGTCTCTCTCTTCTTACGCTTTCGGCTGAACAGAGAACCCCGGCATTTCCTAGGCCTGTTCAATTTCATGTACGTTTCCTAGGCCTGGGAAGGAAAGGGATTGTAGCCATTCAATTGCTACTGAGTTCCTGCTAAATGTAACTACAGAGGACCCATGTCCGCTAAAAGTAACAACTGAGTTCGGGCTAGATGTAACTATAGATGACCCTAAAAGTAACAACTGAGTTCCAGCTAAATGTAACCATAGAAGACTCACGTCCGCTAACAGTAACAACTGAGTTCCCCCTAAATGTAACTACAGAGGACCCCATGCGACTATATATACCCCTCGACAAAGAGCCCGGAGAGAGACTGAGAGAGGGGGCCAGAGCGCTTTTTCCCCTACCTGGGTTCTCTCTGCCAGGAGCTTTGGTGTTTTTATATTCTTGTCTGTAAATAAATCCTGTCTTACCACTGGTCTGTGGTCCGAGGATTCATTCTTCGAATCACCGAGACCAAGAACCTACTGAAGACAAAACTCCAGTATCAATAGTACCTGGAACACAAAAGAATAACACCCCCGACTATGCCCCTTCTGCTCACTTGCTGAAAGCTAAAAAAATTCATTACTGAATGACCCTTGGGTTAGAAAAGGAAACCAAAGAAATGTAAAACATTTGGGAGATAAAGTACTATATATAGAAGAAAACATACTGCTTTAAATCCTTTACCAGAGGAGAGGGAATAGGAAATAATAAAGGCCAGAGCCAAGGAAACAAGACAAAAGAGAAGATTAAGAACGTTCTACATTTATTTTTCAAACAACTTTTAGGGAATAAACCATTAATCCAGACTGGTTAGTCAAAAGAATAAGAGAGGATTGAAATAAATAAAACATCAAATGCAGAAGGGGAATAACTACAGACTGAAAAAAAGCAAAGATAGGAGGATGTAAACATATTCCTGAATGAAGTCGAGGCGCCTCCACTGGGGTGAGGCGGGAGCGAGGCACACGTGGAGCGACTGGAGAGATCTTAGAAGCAGGGTTGAGTGAAAGAGGGAGAGAGATACAACATAATGCCTTTTATGCAAATTAAGACATACTTGCAAAACAATATCTCTTGCAAAGACACATGCATATTCAGTTCATATATCAAACATATTAGAGTGGGCGCCTAATAGAGGAGGGAGAGGAAAGTGGAGATTAGAAAGGAAAGGGAAAAGGTTTTCAAACTAGCCTCTGAGAGGGATTCTAGCACAGTGGCTAAGAGCTCGGACTCCAGAGCTTGACTCTACGGGTATGAATGCCAACTCTGTTACCTGGACAATTAGAACGGGTCAGGTTAAGTTTTCTCTGTCCCTAAATAAGGTCTGGCAGCTGATCCCCAAACACAGCCCCAAACACAGCCCCAAACAATTCTGCCTCTCCTGTGCGGGATTGAAGCTCCTCCCACAAAAGGCGGGGCCTGTGACTGCTTTGGCCAATAGGATGCGGAGGACGTGCAGCTCCGCGCCCTAAGCTGGGAGGCGAAGAGGAGGACTCTTTGAAGCTGGGACGCCACGTGGAGAGAAAGGCCATGGCGAAAGCCCCTGTGCCCTCCACTGTAAAAGACACCTGTAAAAGGTGCTTCCTGGGACTGCCCAGCTAAGTTAAAACCAACCCATGGATAATAAGATATTTAATAAGGCTCGGCGCCTGTGGCTCAAGTGGCTAAGGCGCCAGCCACATGCACCTAAGGTGGAGGCTTGGAATCCAGCCGGGGCCCGCCAAACAACAATGACACCTGCAACCAAAAAATAGCCGGGCATTGTGGCGGGCGCCTGTGGTCCCAGCTACTTGGGAGGCGGAGGCAAGAGACTCGCTTGAGCCCAGGAGTTGGAGGTTACTATGAGCTGTGTGATGCCACAGCACTCTACCCAGGGGAACAGCTTGAGGCTCTGTCTCAAAAAAAAAGATATTTAATAAAATAAAGTGGTCGTTTTGGACTGCTAAATTCTGTTAGACTGCAGCAGGTAAGGTTGTTATGGGGGTTAAGGGAGGTAATTGTCTGAGTGCTGAATGGTGGTGCGTGGGTGACGGGAGGTGCCTGCCACTACATACTTATTTGTGGAGTAAAAAAGAACAAGGACCCGATGGTGATAGAAATTATATCATGCACTGAAATGTATGATTAACTTAATCCTTTGCACCTGATGTTCACAAATAAAACTCCTGTTAGAGTCCATATATTCATGTCCTTGATGGGGAAACAATGTCCCTGATAGGCGAAAATGTGTTCCAGAAAAGAGAGTGTCTCAAATCGAAGCGTGGCTCCCAAGCCAACTCCCCTTCTGTTGTCTTTGTGCACAGAATTTCGAGCCTCTAAGAAGGCACTAGATGAATGAGCTCAGTGACTCATGAGTCTCTCGTTTCTGGGAACACAGACAATTGATGGACTATATTTGTTTTCCTCTGTAGCGCTAGACCCAGATCTAGAAAAAATTTTTTTATCTGTAATGAATTCTCAATTAGCCCTAGATTCCAGTATCAGGAAATGCAAGGAAAATCAAAATCTATACATCATTCAACTCTCTCAATCAGGTCAGTAATTCCAGCCTCTAGGAGGGTCTCTTAACAGTTCTTTTTACTCCCGAGCACAGAGCTCAATAAGAATCTGTTGATTATTATAATTCAGTCCTTCTTTTCGAAAAGCATTTAACACAATTTGTTTACAGTCTTTCAGATTGATTATCAAAATTGCTCTTTGAAACACAGGCAAGGGCAAAATAACCCAGATGGTAGCAACAGTGTGTGGAGGGAGGGAAGGAGAGAGGCATCACCATTCATTTGTGAACTCCAGGAGCTATGCCTTGCACATCTTGCAATGACTGTATGACATAGATTTTACCCCCATTTTACAGAGGCAAAAACTGGGTCTTAGACATGGAGGGTCACTTGTCCACAGTCTGCAGGTGTGATACTGCAGAGCCAGGATTCAAACTCGGGTGGTCTGATTCCCTCTCTGATTCCGTTCCAGTCCATCATACTGGGAAGCAGAGCCAGGATTACCCCCAGAACAATTGAAATAGCAAGGGAAAGGCAAGGTGTCCCCCAGCCAACTCCTGACACTGAGACTTTTGTGAAGCCAAAAAAAGGTGGATTGTAGCCCATGTGTTTCTGCAGAGCTGACACATTTTGAGAGAGCTAGCAGTTGCCCAGGCATCACTACCCAGAGTGCCAACTTCTCATGACTCCAACCTCAGCAGCACCAGGCTTCACGCGGTCTGTCTGCCAGTCAGCAGATCCTCTGCGCTTGGCTGGGAAGGACGGCAGCCAGCCAGGCCCATCATGGTCCCTACCTTCTCGTCCTAAAATAGTTCTACACCCTGTCCCCGCCGGCTGGCCTAACTCCCACCCCACTTTAGGCTCCAGAATCACAACTCCACGTTTCTCATCTAGCACCAGGGCCTGCAAGCCATGTGGCTGATCTTCAGGCGGCTTCTAGGAACACTCTGGATTGCAGGGGAGAAGCAGCATTTACTGATTCCATTTCTTAACTGTCTTTCTTCCTCAGGTTCTTTCGGCGTTGAGCCATTTCCTAGTGTGGGCAGCTACATAAGCTATGTGGAATGTCAGGGAAAGCTGAGGGGACTCAAATAGGGGCCAGCGCAGCCCCAGAGCCCGGCCAGAGGGCAGTGCCCAGTGGGAAACCCCGAGGACCGGGGAGTTGGTGGAAGCGGCAGCTGGCTGCTGGCCCGCGAGCTGGCTCAGTGGGGCTGTGGTTACACTTCCATTTTCTCCTTCGCCTCCTCATGCCTCCGATGAGTTACTTTCACTAAAAATGAAACGGTGACTATGGCGTCAGCCCAGCTGAAAGTGACAATCCACCACAGGGCCCAGGCCCCCGGAGCAGGGAAGACCCAGACAATGAAAGACGAATCAAAATCACTTCCACATCATGCCATTTATTTTTCCATAATGGATTTTACAGCTTATCTGAGCCTCTGCTCAGTTCTCCGAGGAGCTGGAGCAAGTGTGTGGGTGCTCTGTGTCCTCTGTCCTTCCCCAGATGAGAGGGAACACGGACACACACGTGGGGCAGGCGACAGCACGCTGGACTTGTTCGTTAATCCCCCCTCTGGCTGCACCATGACACACATTTGTCTCTACATGGTATCTCAAGGAAAACGGTTAGGAGGGGAGCCCCCTATAAGCGGTCAGTCCGCCCGTGCCCTTGCTCTCTTCCTCTGCTTCATTCTTGATCTCTCAAAAAGAAAGGAGCAAAGGAAGAGCGGGAGGCTAGCAGCGCTGCTGGTGGGCCACATGGCACCTCTGCACCGGTTCACTAACGCCGTCCCCTCCTCCAGGTGGATGCAACTCTCTTCCATGGAGCAAGGCTTGGGGACAGGAGCAGAGCCTG
This sequence comes from Galagoides demidoff, assembly GCA_963574575.1. Taxonomy (NCBI): domain Eukaryota; kingdom Metazoa; phylum Chordata; class Mammalia; order Primates; family Galagidae; genus Galagoides; species Galagoides demidoff. The sequence goes on from CAUYQV010061360.1 coordinate 8,518, forward strand.
CATTTCCACCTCTCCCTGTCCCTGTGCCCTCTTGGCTGGGTGCTCTTGGCATATGCAGCGCCCTAGGATCTATTAATATCACCGTGAACAATCTCAGACGGAAAAGAGATAAAGTTTCCTGCAAGAATGTTCAGAATCCCAGGTGGGCCCTGGTGCTGATAAAAGTCTCATCCAAGGAGGTCCCAAGCTGGTGGCCTGGGCAAGGAGGCACTGATGCTATGCTCGGCTGCCAGGGTGTCCTGCCCACCACTCCGCACGTAAACTAGTCCTTGTGCTTAGACTCTGCTTTGCTTCCTAGGCTGGGGATGTAAACACGGAGGGCAGGAGCACAGCACAGGCACAGTCCTAATGTGCCAACCCTTCCTAGCTCAAGAGCCCCAGGGAGGGACTGGGGTCTACCTTCCTTTGATAGTTAGTGTCATTCTATCTCATCTCATGAACCAAGACACCAGGAATTCTCGGCAGCCAACCTCAAATGATCCTGGGAATCCTCTGCCTCCTTAATTTATGGAAGAAGCAGGGAGGAGAAAGGGTCTGGTCCTCTCATGAATGTTGTGCCATTCTGTTGATAGGTGTCACTGGTTCACCTGACAGCTCAGGGACTGAGGCTGGGTGGACGTCATTTATCAAGTATATTACAGGGCTGCAATTCACAAGCTACCAAGTTGGATTCTTTGCTCTGGAAATTTAATGTGTGACAGCTGCGTGCAGCCAGTGGTGTCCAGCATTTTAAAAAGGTCAATTAAGAAACGGTTGATGGTGGTGCAGCTAATGACAGCCCAGAGGGGTGAGCAGGGCCCAGTAAACAGCAGGGCTGAGGCGTATATTACTGGAATTGCAGTGTCCAAGTGAAGCGTGGTGGGGAGGAAATCTATTGTCACAAGCCATAAAGCACATCTGAGTTTTGCAGCGGAGAGCGGTACAGCTGTTTCCCTCCCCAGGCAGCGCCTGGAGCAGCCTGTGAGTACAGGGCTCAGCTGACAAAGGGGACACCTGCAGCAGCTCCATCAGCCTTCAGACAAAAACCCTTACCCTGCTCTCTGCCTGCCCTGCGCACTTCCCACTCTCCCAACTGGGGCCTAAGGCCGATGAGGGAGTGGTACTCAGAATGTGGGTCATGTTCTAGAAATCTATCTCTATATATTTTAGAAATCCTTATTTTTAAGCCTTCCCTGAAGCTGGGCTCCACCTGTCCTCCCAGCATGTGGGGTGGGCAGACATTGGAGCCTGAAAGCCAGCGCAGCAGCCAAGGGCTTCCCTCAGAAGACACATCCGCTCCCCAGCCTCCCTGCACACACGGGCGCGCACACACGCACACACGCAGGCCTCGGAGCAGACCCTTTACACAGTGATGGATGAAAGGGGACACGAAACCCTCAGGAAAAGTCTATTTTGGCCTGTGACAGAATTGGCTCATGGCTGGGAAGGCACTGTGTGGTGCTCCTTTTTTTCTGAAAATCAGACAAAAGGGTCTTAGAATAAGCACAGGGCTGCTAGGACAGGCTTTTCTGCCACCTCTACCTGTCAAGCTAGAAATTCAATAGAGCAATGGGAATGCTAATTGATATGCAAAACAGGTCTAGGGTTCCTAGAAATGTCTAATGATCCTCCAATTCATTAGGAAGGCAGAATTTTTTTTTTTTTTGAGACGGAGCCTCAAGCTATCCCCCTGGGTAGAGTGCCATGACATCACAGCTCATAGCAACCTCCAACTCCTGGGCTCAAGCGAGTCTCCTGCCTCCACCTCCCAAGTAGCTGGGACCACAGGCG
>CAUYQV010061361.1:0-18653 GCA_963574575.1 Galagoides demidoff
GGTAGAGTGCCATGGCATCACAGCTCATAGCAACCTCCAACTCCTGGGCTCAAGGGAGTCTCCTGCCTCTGCCTCCCAAGTAGCTGGGACCACAGGCGCCCGCCACAACACCCGGCCATTTTTTGGTTGCAGCCATCATTGTTGTTTGGCGGGCCCAGGTTGGGGATTTGAACCCGCCACCTTAGGTGTACATGGCTGGCGCCTTAGCCGATTGAGCCACAGGCACCGAGCCTGTTTTGTCTGTCTTGTTTGGTTGGCTATTGATGCTGAACAGGCTAATCAATGCCAAATTTTACTTCAATTTTGCTTCATTTTAGTCCTGAGAATAGACTTAAATAATGGATTCCCACGGCCTGACTCCCAGGATGGTTAGCCCTCCACTTCCTATCTTCTTTCTCTTTACACTGACCGCAGCTGGTTTTAAGAGAACCCGAAGAGCTCTTCTTACTCCCAGTGAGGTGACAACTTTATCCTCTTTGGTGGCACTGACTACATCGACTATCTAAACTTCCTAAGAGATCCATCTCGAGCAAAAGTTATAACCAGTACAGAATGTCCAAGTCCCCTGCCTCCCGTAAGCAACCATCACGACATGTCAGGTAAACCTCAGTCACCCCAGGAAATTCAGTCCTCATCACCAGCGCCTTCCACCCAATCTCACCAGTCATTCCAAGGTGCCCTCAAAAACTCAGCTCTTAGCAGCAAGCTTGCTTATTTCCTCCACCTCTTTTCTGAATGTTCTATCCACCTTTTAAGTTTCTCCAGGTGGTTCCCTCTCCTTCTCTTGGAGGCAGTGAATCCTCCACTTCCTCAAGTCTCCAGAACTCTGGTGACCCCCTTCCTCTCCTGGCTTTATTTCCCTCCACTGCTGGCTTTGTTTCCTATTTCACTGAGTAGAAGAAATTAAAAAAAAAAAAAAAAACCTACTGCCACTTTATTTTAAATCATTGGCTATCATTTTAAAATTGCGGACTACTCCACTATAACATTTCTTGTCTCCTTCTCTGCTTTATTTTCCTCCATAACACTTGGCAACACGTGATATTCCAAAAGATGATATAATCAGTCTTCCTACCACTAGAATATAAGGTCCATGAGGGCGGACGTCTTTGTCTCTTTTGTTCCCTGGTAAAGCCCCACTTCTTAGAATGTCACCTGGCACTAAGAAGCACTCAACAAATAGTTGTTGGGTGTGCAACAAGATGAACATGCAACAACTCTACTCTCCTTTTGCATATGCCCCCCTCTACACCATCTTCTGCCCTGTCTCTTTAGATAATGAGCTGTACTTCTACAGCACGCACTCCATTCATGCCCTGATGCCATTGCCCACTGCCTACTCAAGGGCATCACTCCAGCAATTGTTGCCACTAACTCCTGTGTTATTAATTTTCTCCTCTTTGCTGGATTGTTCCCATTCACATAAAACAGGCTATAATATTCCAAAATGAACATTTCTTGTGATTCCACATTCCCTTCAGGTACTGGATAATTTCTCTGCTCTGCTTTTTAGGAAAATTCTTTGAAAGCTGTCTCTGCTCACTTCTTTCCTTGCCTCTCATTTCCTTGGAGCTTCTCCAATCAGACTTTCATTCTCACTACTGGCACTGAATGGACACACTTATCAAGGTCATTAGAGATCTCCATTCATTCACTCATTGGTCACCTGCCATGGGCCGCTGGGTGCTTATCTGAGTTCTAGCACTTACTTAGCAGCATATTCCCCCAGTCGACAACTGGTAATCTCAGCCCTTATCTACCTCAAAAACTTGGCAGCACCTGCTCCTTGTAACACATCTTCTTGTGCTTCTGGGGACGCTCCACTCTCCTGACTTTCCTTTCACCTTATTGGTCCTATTAAATCTCACTCACTCCATCCTCCTCCTCTGCCTGAACTCCAAATGTTGGTGCACCCCCAAGCTCAGCCTTTGGACCTTTTCTTCCCTAAATCCACACTCACTCCTGGGGTAATCTCATTTAGTCCCAGGCTATAAATGCTGTGTACAAACTGGTAACTCCAAGTTGTACAAGACAAGGCTCCAGCCCCCTTGTCTTTGCTGAGCTCCAGATTTTTTTGATCTAGCTGCCTACTCTTCCCAGACATCTGATTGGCTTCTCAATCTAAACATATCCCAAACAAAGAACTCAATGTCCGTCCTCAACCCCAGTTCTCTTCAGTGAGTTGCTCAGGCCAAAAACATAAAAATTGTCTTGATTCCTCTCTCTCCTTGACACCCCAGATCCAGTTTGTCTACAAGTCTGTCAACATTTCCTTCAAAATATATGCAAATTACCAAAATATTCAGGAGTGAAAGGTAACTATGTTCCCAACTTACTTTGATGAGCATAAATAAAATAAGAGGAATTGTTACATGGATGCAAGTATGGATCATGGTGATAATGCAGATATGGCAAATTATTAATTATGGAATCTATTGATAAGTACATGGGAATCCACTCTTTCCATTTTTTAGCTCTTTCAAAATTTGTATATAGTTTAAAAGATTTTTAATAAAATGTTTAATAAAACATATAAAATATGACTTCTCATCATCCCAACTACCATCATTCTGGACCAAACCATCACCATCTCTCATCTAGACTAATGCAATCACCTCTAAATGGCTCCCTATGTCCACTCTTGCCTCTTTTCAGTCAATATTTTAATAGTTATCCAATAGTTTGATCTTTAAAAACGTAAGTATCTCAGTGGTTATGGGCACCAGCCACATGCTCCTGAGCTGGTGGGTTTGAACTGGGCCAGGCCTGCTAAACAACAACAACAGAAAAAAAAAAAAAAAAAAGCCGGGCATTGTGACAGGTGCCTGTAGTCCTAGCTACGAGTGCGGCTGAGGCAAGAGAATCACTTGAACCCAAGAGTTTGAGGTTTCTATGAGCTATGACACCACGGCACTCTACCGAGGGTGACAAAGTAAGACTATCTCAGAAAAGAAGAAGGGGTGGGTATGGTGGCTCACTGTAATCCTCTGGGAGGCCAAGGCAGGTGGATAGCATGAGCGCACAAACTCAAGACCAGCCTGAGCAAAAAGCAAGACCCGTCTCTACTAAAAATTGAACAACTGGCAGTTTTTCAATTCTGTTTCAGTTCAGTGGGTAGGGCGCCGGCCACATAGACCAAGGCTGGAAGGTTCAAACCCGGCCCAGGCCAGCTAAAATGACAACTGCAACAACAAAAAAATAGCCAGGCGTTGTGGCAGGCACCTGTGGTCCCAGCTATTTGGGAGGCTGAGGCAAGAGAATGGCTTAAGCCCAGGAGTTTGAGGTTGCTATGACCTGTGACACCACGGAACTCTCCCGGGGCAACAGCTTGAGACTCTGCCTCAAAAAAAAAAAAAAAAAACTGAGATTAGAGGATCACTTGAGCCCCGGAGTTGGAGGCTTCTGTGAGCTATGATGCAACAGCACTCAAGCCAGGGTGACAGCTTGAGACTCTGTCTCAAAAAAAAAAAAAAAATTAACATCATTTGTTCCCCGACCCCAAACTTCCAAGTGCATTAATCCCACAGTAATCAAAAGAAACTATAAAGTTCATATCAGTGTTTAAAAGGACCTGTATAAACTGATGGCTGAGCACATCTGCCATGTCATCTTTCTAACTCTCCCACTCTCTCCTTGCCTTTGGTCACATGGCTATCATTGTAGTCCTTAAAAATGGTAACGCCTTTTTCTTCCTCAGGGTCTTTGTACTTGCTGTTGCCCATGTCTGCAGTATTCTGCCCCAAAATATATGCATAGTTCCCACCTTCACTTCATTCAGGCCTCTGATCTAATGCTACCTCCTCAGAGAGACCTTCCCTAACCACCCTATGCAGACTAGACACATTGTTATCCCCTCTCCCCATCATTCTCTTTTCTTTTGCCTTAATTTTTTCCCATACCATTTAGCATCTGACATTATATCAATTAGTTGTTGTTAGTTACTGCCAATTTTCCTGCTAGACTATAAATTCCATGACTGTAAATTCAATATTGTCCTCTTAGCACTTAGAATAGTATACTCAGAATAGGCACTCAATAATGATTCACATAATAAATAAATTTTTTTGAGACAGAGTTTTACGCTAACCCCTGGGTACAGTGCTATTGTGTCATAGTTCATAGCAACCTCAGACTCTTGGGATAAAGTGATCCTCCTGCCTCAGCTTCCCAAGTAGCTGGGACTACAGTTACCCACCACAGTGCTCACCTAATTTTTCTGGTTTTGGTAGAGACAGAATCTCATTCTCACTCAGACTGATCTTGAACTCCTGAGCTCAAGCAATCCACCAGCCTCAGCCTCCCAGAGTGCTGAGATTATAGGTTTGAGCTACCACACCTGGCCCATATAATGAATAAATAGAGGAGGTTTCAAAACAGTTTTAACTATGTTTTGCGGCATCTTCTCAAAATTTTTAAAAATTATACATGGTGAATTTTACATGTCTTGATTTTTGCATATCTCAGAATGTTTGTTCTGATGCATGAATTGACTATCAAAACATTTTAAGCTCTTTTTTGGGAAATACCTTATTTTAAGGCCTTTCCCATTGACTTCAAGCATTTCATAGACATCAGGGTACTGTAACAAACCAGATAGACCCAATCCCTCCTTTTACAGAGTTTATAATGTCACAAGAGAGGCTTTTTTTTCTTTTGTTTTTTGAAACAGTCTCACTATGCTGCCCTGGGTAGAGTGCCATGGTGTCACACAGATCACAGCAACCTCCAACTGCTAGGCTTAATCAATTCTCTTGCTTCAGCCTCCCAAGTAACCAGGACTACAGGCACCCCGCCACAACACCTGGCTATTTTTTGGTTGCAGTTGTCATTGCTGCTTGGCAGCCCCAGCTGGATTTGAACCCGCTAGCTCTGGTGTATGCAGCTGACGCCCTAGCCGCTGAACTATAAGCGCTGAGCCGGCATTTTGTAAATGATGACAAAGTGCAACTAGTGTTATGAAAACACAAGAGGAAATTATTTTTTTGCCAAATAATACTTCCCAGTAAATGTTACTTGATTTGAACATTTTTATTTCTATAAATGTTTTCAGGGGAATAAAAGACAGTTTTATTATTGACCAACATGGGCAAAATGAGAAGGAATTTAGAAATTTTCAAATTATAAATGGGCCGTGTCTACACAAAAAAGAGTAAAAAATAGGCTGATTCATTATAGATACCCTCACCACAAGGACCAGGACTTGGTTTTGGACTGTAGAAGATCCCTTTAGGTCCCTTTTTTTTTTTTTTTTTTTTTTTTTGGAGACACACAGTATGGCGATGGTGCCAGGGCTAGTATGCAGTGGCCCAATGGAAGCTCACACTCCTGGGCTATCCTCTGGCCTCAGCCTCCCAAGCAGCTGAGACATACAGGCCTGCACTATTCATTTTTTTTTTTTTCCTGTTTTTAGTAAGCACAAGATCTCACTCTTGCTCAGACTGGTCTTGAACTCAGCAATTCTCCTGCCTTAACCTCCCACAATGCTAGGATTTCAGAGGTGACCCACTATACCTGACCTCCATTGAGGTACTTTTAATTGTAGCTCTTTGCTGAAACAACCCTGCCTCACTCTCAGTCAGGGGATTTTGCAGTCTGAACCCTTCCACACACAATTCCTCAGGGTAAAGCATATGACCTAGGCCTAAGCCAATCAGGTCATCATATTCTACCTTGTCACATCAATCGATTAATAATGAGCACATGCGGCTCAATCGGCTAAGGCGCCAGCCACGTACACCTAAGGTGGCAGGTTCGAATCCCCAGCCCAGCCTGCCAAACAACAATGATGGCTGCAACCAAAAAATGGCCGGACGTTATGGCGGGCACCTGTGGTCCCAGCTACTTGGGAGGTGGAGGCAGGAGACTCGCTTGAGCCCAGGAGTTGGAGGTTGCTGTGAGCAGTGATGCGATGGCACTCTACCCAGGGGGATAGCTTGAGGCTCCGTCTCAAAAAAAAAAAAAAAAATGAGCACATGAACCAATCAGAGCCTGGCGATGCCCTGAGATCTTGGGCAGGGAACTTCCAATAGGTCTGCAACTGTAACTATTGGAACTTGCACTCCCGCCATTAACTCACTTCCAAAGATGACAGGGCAGATTGAACGCAGTAGGTCCTGGAGTACATGTCATCATATCATGTGAACCCAGAATTTAGTTGTGCTCAAACCCAGTCAACATCTCTGGGCTTTTCGGGTATTGCAGCTACAAATCTCATTTGCCTCAAGTTTTCTCTTAGTTGCAACCACCATAGTCCGAATATATTCTGAGTGATTAATGTTCATGAAAGGAAGAAATATGCTCCTATTTATTCATTTTACCTGAAAAATATGTACAAAAATGACATGACCTACTACTTCCAACAGCTGAATACATTTTACCCACTTGACATGTGTTGCTCCCCACCTGTGTACCTATAAAAACTGAGTATATAGATGCCATTCAAAGGACATGAGCCTTTTCTCTAAAATGATTATACTTAAAAATAATCTATTAAAACCAAAATCACCACCTCAAATTGTAATAGCAAAAATTACGTATTCTATTTTCTAACTCCATAGACTCATCTTTTCCCCCCTTTTCATGTTTGTTTTATAGCTGAATTATAAAATAGGAGCATGTAATTAAAATCCTAAGACCTATAATTATAAGCTCTACCATAATTGTGAAGTCCTTTGATGGTTCCATCACTAATTATGCCTCTTAGAATTTCCAAATATCACTTTCTCATAAAAATCTGATCATCGTCAGCCTTCAGTCAATATACCTGACTGAATAGATAATATTGCTTATTTCCATATAAAATTTGTGGCCTACATTTAGTCATTCCACTTATTTTATCAAAGAGAAAAAAAATAATGAAACCATAAAAGTAAATTTACATTTATCACTAAATGATCTTTTTTTTCTTTCAAGAGCTACCAGGAAACTTTCAGAAATTATTCTTTATCAAAATTTTTATAGTTTTTCAGACAAGTTATTATCATATTGATTTCATTGATTATTTCCTAATATATCATTAATGCCTAAAAGAAAATAAAAGTATATTAATAGAACGCTGCTATATGTTCCAAGATCTATATTCCAAGATTTATCACTATCTTTAGGGTACCTCGACTGAGTTAGTTTACACTGAAATTCAGACATTACTCCTTATTTTATGAAAATACTCTCATCACATCCCAATCTCAAGCTCTCTTTCTCCCCTCTCTCACTCTGTTCTGCTTGCCCTAAATGCCTGGGCCTGTTTTCACAAGGTGCTAATTAACTGTGTTCATACATACACTGGGGCACAGCACACTACTTTGAAAGATGACTTTTGGAGATAAGTTTATTTCATCACTGAGAAAGGAAAGTACACCATAAATATTGAACAAGATGATTCTCTTCTCCTACTTCTTATGCAGAGGCATTTACATTGCCACAAGAAGTAGAATTTTTATAGCAGAATTTAATTAAAATAGTGCATTCAGATTTCTGATTTTTGATTTAATAAGTAATAAAGAAAGAAACACTCTGCCCCCCTCATCACCCATGAGCCAGGAAAGGTAAGAAGGTCACGTGGTTGAGGTGAGGGAAGCTTTGGGTATGGATGGGGTGCACATGGTGCATTGGAGTAGAGTTGAAAAGACCCAGGGAAGGAGGCATCCAGAAGGCCTCCGTGGAGAGCACTCTGTTCAGCCTCAAATGTCTGCCATTGCTGTCTGTCGCCCAGGGACCTCATAAATGCAATGCGGGAAGAAAGGAGGGTCTTCTATCTACAGCCATTTTTGAATCATTCCAAGATGAAACCAAGACATTGCTGACTTCCCCAGCTACCGACCCTCCACTTCTTGTCTGAACTTAATATAGTTACTCAAGCTTGCACTGCTGTTAGCATGGTTTCTCTTTATGTATTCCTTTACTTTTAACCTATGTGAGTTTTTATATTTAAAATAAGTTTCTTTCAGATAACACATAGTTGAGCTTTGCTTTTCTTTGTATCAACTCTGACAAGTTCTATCTTTGGATTGATACATTTAAATTGTTTTTATTAATTGAATTAATAACTATTATACTATAGTTACAAGTGTTTTCAGTACATTGAGTTTGTTCTTTCTTATTTTCCTCTGTCTTACCAGACAGTTCTGTGAGTAGACTTGGACAGACTCGTTGCTCTATACTTTCTTTGTTGTAGTTTTTAAGAATAATTGTAGAATGTGCTGACAGGGCAACATTCTGAAGAAAGGGGGAATTGGCCAGAACAGCCCAGGCCCTGTTTCTGTCTCCCACCTCCTCCCAAAACAGGATGTCCCTGAAGTATTTAGTCCAGCAATTCACATGACCCCAGGATATAAAACCCAGGGCAGCCAGGCGTGGCAGCTCATGCCGGTAATCCTAGCACTTTGGGAGGCTTAAGTGGGAAGATCACTTGAGGCCAGGAGTTATAGACCAGCATAAGCAAAAGTGAGACCCATCTCTACCAAAAAAAAAGGAAAAATTAGCCGGATGTGGCAGGACAAGCCTATAGTCCCAACTACTCTGGAGACTGAGGCAAGAGGATCACGTGAGCTCTGAAGTTTGAGGTTGCTGTTAATGACACCACTGCACTCTAGCCTGGGTAAAAGAATGAGATCCTGTCTTTAAAATAAGTAAATAAGTAAGTCGCAGGACCGCCTGCTTTCTGGGGTTCTCTGCCTGCAGTGAAAGTGTGTTGTTCACAGTGGAGACTCTGCCCACTCCAGGCAGCTTTCTTGAGCTTTCAAAGGACTGGTTCACAATTAATCCTAGGTTTCTACTGCCCCTTGCTGCCTACCTGTAAGTAATAAACCCGCTTTGTGAACTCGTGTGATGGGGGGTTTCTGTGTCACTAAACTCAGAAAAATTGGCACACAATACACAGTGAACTTGCTTTATACCTCTTTTCAGTTCTGACTGACCTTTTTATATAATTCCATTTTTTTTTTTCAGACGGAGCCTCAAGCTATCCCCCTGGGTAGAGTGCCATGGCATCACAGCTCATAGCAACCTCCAACTCCTGGGCTCAAGCGAGTCTCCTGCCTCTGCCTCCCAAGTAGCTGGGACCACAGGCGCCCGCCGCAACACCCGGCCGTTTTTTGGTTGCAGCCATCGTTGTTTGGCGGGCCCGGGCTGGGGATTCGAACCCGCCACCTTAGGTGTACGTGGCTGGCGCCTTAGCCGATTGAGCCACAGGCACCGAGCCCAATTGTTTCTTAATAAACATAAAATTCAACCGTTGGAGCTATGTGGATTCAGCATGCTGTAGGTAGCAGGCAGGATGTTTTTCTACGACAATAAAGAGACTCATTCACGGACTTTGAGCTATATTAAGAGAACAGCTGTAAAAGGTGAAATTATTAGATTAATTATTGAGATGGATGAGGCATGAAAAAGTGAATTTTCTAGATAAGTGAGTGCTTAAAATTTTTCTGCACTAAACTGTTGAAGGATAGCTTTCTATAGTGTATCACATCTTAGAGAAAACAGTAAAATAGGATGGACGTGGTGGCTCACACGTATAATCCTAACACTCAGGGAGGCCGAGGCTGGTTTCTCCCGTGTTTGAGCTCAGGAGTTCGAGACCAGCCTGAGCAAGAGTGAGACCCCTATCTCTAAAAATAGCCAAGTGTTAAGGTTGGCTGGCTGGATGACCACACAAGAAGATAAGTGAGAATATTGAGGGGGTGAGAGGACAGCCTGCAGGGGTAACAGAGGGGTGAAAACCTTCCAGAGAGGTTTTGTTCTTGTTGCCTCCGACTTCTCAGATACATGTTTATTTCTGTAGATGGCTTTTTGCCTTTGGATGAGTGATTAACTGCAATGCCCAGAATAAAAAGCTACCAGGAATGAATTCTGTTCAAAATTACAGAGATTGACATTGGCGTCTCAGGGAGTTCGCTTGAGAGTTCTTGGAATAATGCTGAAATATCTTTAAAAGGGATAAAAAGACAGTGTGCAGTGTAGCTTTTTTTTTTTATGCTGAAATTGGTTTAGATATAATGAAACTGTCCCTCTTAAGATTAAAAAAAAAAAAAGCCAAAACAACCCACTCATGTAACTCAAATCCCAGTTGAGCTAAAGCTACAAATCACATCCATTTGTAGGCTATGGCTGAGCAATGAGTCTGGGATAATGAAGGTTCATAAGCCTGCGTTGTAGTTAGCGTTCAGAGGTACACAGGGACCTTGTTGTTCCCTCTCTGTCGGAAGTTCTAATTCATTTCTAATTACTATCTCCTGGAAGAACACTGTGTTGTCATTGCCTTTTAAATTTCTTCCTCTTTTTAGAGAAAACACATATTTGAGGTCATTAAGGAAAACCTTGTCTTGGTTTGGATGATGTTTTTGTTTGACAAAGCGGAATTATTATTTTGTTTCAAGGCACAATTTGTGTGATAGGAAGAAGTGGCTGCACGCATTTTAATTTGGCAATGAATTAACAATAATCAAGAGAATGTGCTTTTTCCACTGTTACACAGTTCAGATCTACATATTTATTCATGACAGAGAAAAAGAGCCTTTTTGTTTGGATTTTTAAAGTGAATCCATCAGGAAGAAAAAATATTGGCATGTGAAATATGCCAAAGCTTTTCCTTAATTTTCTTTCTTTTTTTTTAAATTTTAATTTTTTACTGTTGGGGAAGCATTGAGAGTACAAAGAATCTTTTTTTAAAAATTTCAGATTAATATAAGGGTATATGGGCTTGGTGCCTGTGGTTCAAATGGCTAGGGTGCCAGCCACATACACCTAAGGTGGCGGGTTAGAATCCAGCTCAGGCCGCCAAACAACAATGACAGCTGCAACCAAGAAAATGGATGGGCATTGTGGCGGGCGCCTGTGGTCCCAGCTACTTGGGAGGCTGAGGCAGGAGACTCGCTTGAGCCCAGGAGTTGAAGGTTGCTGTGAGCTGTGATGCCACGACACTCAAGGAGGACAGCTTGAGGCTCTGTCTCGAAAAAAAAAAAAAAAAAGGGTATATGCAATTTGATTATGTTATATTAATTTTCAACTCAATATTACATTTTTCAAATTTTAAAATATCTATGAAGAAAAATAAAAAGGAAGTTCTTAAATATTACCTAAATACATGTGAAAATGTAAGTTATAAAAACTTTGATTTTTCTCACTCATAAACAGAAGTTAACTTGGTTTTTTTTTTTTTTTCAGTGACTTTGTTCTGGTAGTAAATTTGGGAAATGTATGAGTTGCTGAGATAAAAACTTTCTTTTGTTATTGTGCATGCAAATGGGGTCAGTGGCAGGCATGGTCTTCCCCAGTCCATGGGGGATTCTGAGGACGTTGTGCAGCCAACGTGTCAGCTACCATGTCTAGCTGTAGGAGAAGGCCTGGGAGAAACAGGTGGAGGGGCCAGTATTGCTGGGCAAGACAGTTGGGAAAATAACCAGCTTGGAAGACTGCCTTAGTCCGGGGACAGACCAGAGAGAGGACCACAGCTGTCCAAACTTGCCACTTTGCTCCTTGACTTTGGGTTCCAAGCATGAACTGTGTGTAGTGTGAAGAGTTGTACAGAAGGATAGAGGTTGTAAGTTTTGTTGAAAAACAGATAAATTCTAAAATGCTTTCAGTTGTAGAAAAGCAAGAATAAATTTTGATTATTGCTTATGCCTTTATTAAAATACCTGGCAAAATGATTTACTCATTTGATTTTTCTTAGCTGTATTTTTATGGGGCATAGGTCAACTACGTTGTGATAAGTAAAGCCTGGAAGTGTCAATAAGCCAAAACAGAAATACATTATTCACAATTTTTCTTCTAAGAGACAATTATTGTATGTGCATGTCTATGTGTGTGTGCATATTTAGCTGGCAAACTGAAAAAAAAAAAAAGGTATTCCTAAGATGGTCTATTCAAATGAGCTTTCACATTAAAAATGTATTTTTTTTTCTTTTTTGAGACAGAGCCTCATTATGTCGCCCTCAGTAGAGTGGTGTCACAATCCACAGCAACCTCAAACTCATGGGCTTAAGCGATTCTCTTGCCTCAGCCTCCCAAATAGTTGGGACTACAGGTGCCCACCATTTCTTCATTGCAGTTGTCATTGTTGTCCAGCTGGCCTGGGCCAGCCTTGGTGTATGTGGCTGGTGCTGTAACCACTGTGCTACAGGCACCAAGCCACACATTAAAAATATTTGAATATAAGAGATAAAATCCAAGTGGCCAGGCTCGCTGTAAACTTGAAGTTCTTCAGCTGTTTCGTCCCCAGAGCAAAGAACCAAGCTTTTCTAGGACTAGTTTCTAATCTGACGTCTTTCCTAAAAAAGTCTTTACTTTTGTCTGTTCTTCTGAGGAAAAATAAGGAAGCTGGGAAATCAAAGGCCCATTGATCTAATTGAGAGGTTCTTAAAGTGTGGTCACAGGACCAACAGTATCAGAGCCACTAGGATATTTATATGAAATGCAGTTCTTGGGCCCCACCCAGACCTCTCAAATCTGAAACACTGGGTTTAGGGCTCAGCAAACACATTATAACAGGTCTCCCAGGTGACTGATACACACTTAAATTTGAAAGCTACTGGCTCTTGAGATTTCAGGGTGGGTCTGGGGATGATGAGTGGTGAACCACCCAGGGGCTCTGGCAGCCTGTAGTTTATCTCCAGATGTATAAGGGGGACTACTCTGTCAGGGTCTGAGTGCAGTTTCCAAGAAGAGTCTAAAGAAAGAAGAGGCAGCTATTTAATCTGGAGTGGCTGAGAGAATCAGGAGCACGTAATTTAAGACTAGAAAGAGCAGTTTATTTATTTATTTATTTATTTGAGACAGAGCCTCAAGCTATCGCCCTGGGTAGAGTACCGTGGCATGGCAGCTCACAGAAACCTCCAACTCCTGGGCTTAAGCGATTCTCTTGCCTCAACCTCCCAAGTAGCTGGGACTACAGGCACCTGCCACAACACCTGGTTATTTTTTGTTGTAGTTGCCTTTGTTGTTTGGCAGGCCTGGGCCGGATTTGAACCTACTGGCTCTGGTGTATGTCGCTGGCACCTTAGCTGCTTGAGCTACAGGCGCTGAGCCTTTTGCTTTTCTTTTCTTTTCTTTTTTTTTTTTTTTTTTGAGACAGAATCTCAAGCTGTCACCCTGGGTAGAGTGCTGTGGCATCACAGCTCACAGCTCACAGCAACCTCAAATTCTTGGGCTTTAGCGATCCTCTTGCCTCAGCTTCCCAGGTAGCTGGGACTACAGGTGCCCACCACACGCCCGGCTATCTTTTGGTTATAGTTGTCCTTGCTGTTTGGCAGGCCAGGCTGGATTCAAACCCACCAGCTTCCGTGTATGTGGCTAGTGCCCTAGCTGCTTGAGTTACAGGTGCTGAGCCAGAAAAAGCAGTTTATATGGAGATCTGCCCTAAAGGCAAGATTAGAGTTAATGAATATATCAATGTAATGAATAATTATAGTACTCACAATTGTTCGAGCCCTGCTGACTCTCCTGTCATTTGTTTAAACCAATTTCTTCTGCCTTTATTAGAACAATTATCGGCCGCCAGTAAATAATATTGTATGTGTATTTCCTTAAGCGTATTTGCATATATCACCATCTTATGGCAGGAAGTAAAGCCCAATAAATGTTTATCTTGTAAAATATGAAAACATTTGCTTCCAAGCCATAAAAATGTGACTTAAACCAGTGTTTAGGGTTTGGAATTAAAATACAAAAAATTTATGAATTTGTTAATTGTTTCTGTCTGTGTATATAAAAATTATTTTCTATTTCTAAACACTTTGATTCTTCTTCCTAGCTAAGTGTCTGTAAGAAGGCTCTGAAATCTTTGAGCCTCAGTTTTTCACCTACAAAATGGGATAATAATGCTGGACACATCATTATTAAGAGTCAAATAAGATAATGCACGCAAATCTGCTTTCTAAGCTTCACAGTGTTGTTATACATGTACTATGTTATTATATAATTTTTAAACATAAACATTAGGCTGGGCGCAGTGGCTCACGCCTATAATCCTAGTACTCTGGGAGGCAGAGGTCAGTGGATTGCTTGAGCTCACAAGTTTGAGACCAGCCTGACCAAAAGCAAGACCTCTGTCTCTACTAAAAAAAAAAAAAAAAGAAAAAAAAGAAAGAAAAATAGAAAAACTGAGGCAAGAGGATCACTTGAGACCCATTTGGAGGTTGCTTTGAGATATGATGCCACCGCACTCTACCCAGGGTGACAGCTTGAGACTCTGTCTCAAAAAACAAAACAACAACATTAGTTATTTGTATTTTCACTAGTATATTTAACTTTACAGTAGAGGACAAAGCACTGTGAGTATTTATTTTTTGAATATAAATACTCTTTTTTGTCAAAATACAAAAACATGATATGCATTAGCATTTAGTCTTTCGAAATGAAATAGAGAAAATGCATGCATGTATGAGTAAGGACTATGCGTTGGCAAAGTTACCAAATAAACTTCTATTTATTGTACTGTTTTGATGAATAAAACATTCATAAGTAAGATCCTGTGCATTTCTGATTGTCATTAAGTGACTGTATCAACAGAGGCCTAGCCCCATCTAGGAAATGTAACATGCATCTTGGGCAATTTACTCTCTTTCCTGTAATACCTCAGGGCTAAACCAGCTGCAAAACATTGGAAAATAAAAACAAATTTTCTCCTGCATGAACATACATGCAAAAGTCTTAAAAATATTGGCAAGGCTATTTCAGCAATACGTAAAAAGGATAATGCCTCACGATGAAGTGGATTTATCCCAGGAATACAAAGTTGCTTTAACTTTTGTAAATGAAACAATGTATTATAATTGATCATACTATATCACAATTGATTCAGGAAAAGAATTTGACAAAATTGAACACCTAGTCATAAAAAGAACTCTCAAGATATTAAGAATAAAAGAGGGGCAGCGCCTGTAACTTAGTGGACAGGGCACTAGCCACATATACCCAGGCTGTCGTGTTCAACCCGGCCTGGGCCAGCTAAACAACGACAACTGGAACAAAAAAATAGCTGGGTATTGTGGCAGGTGCCTGTAGTCCCAGTACTTGGGAGGCTGAGGCAAAAGAATTGCTTAAGCCCAGGATTTTGAGGTTGCTGTGAGCTGTGATGCCATGGCACTCTCCTGAGGGTGACATAGTGAGACTCTGTCTCAATAAAAAAAAAAGAAAAAGAAAAAAAAAGAATAAGAATAAAAGAATTTTCTGGTGTCTGTATTTCTAATGAAGAACGATAATACAGTTTGGATTAAGTATCTTGGACTGGTTTTAAACAGTACTTTGTACCTTATCTGCCAAAGCATCTGTCCAGCTTGGTATCCTGTGAAAGTTTGTTATTTCCTGATTAGACATTCTTATAGAATACTGTCTTCAGGGCTCGGCATCCATAGCTCAGTGGTTAGGGTGCTGGCCACATACACTGGGCCTGGTGGGTTCGAACCTAGCCTGGGCCTGCTAAACAACAATGACAACTACAACAACAACAACAAAAATAGCCAGGCATTGTGGCAGGTGCCTGTAGTCCCAGCTACTTAGGAGGCTGAGGCAAGAGAATTGGTTAAGCCCAAGAGTTTGAGGTTGCTATGAGCTGCAACACCATGGCACTCTACTGAGGGCAACATAATTAAATTCTGTCTCAAAAAAAGAATATTGTTTTCAAAGTCAGATTGTCTCTCCTATCTTGAAAGCCCTTTTATGTTTCCTTTGAGCCAAAAAAATTTCTTTTTTTTTTTTTGCAGTTTTTGGCTGGGGCTGGGTTTGAATCTGCCTCCTCCAGCATATGGGACTGGCGCCCTACCCCTTTGAGCCACAGGCACTGCCCACTTTTATGTTTTCTAATTTAGAAATTAATATTTTCTTACAGATATTGTGCAATAAAGCTGAAGTAGGATATGTGGTTTTGCAAATGCTTTATTGGCTGATAAAATTTTACATTTTAAAATTAACACATTGAATTGGTACAGAATGGTTTTAAATTATATTTTAAATATCTCCAAAAAAAAAAAAAAGAGAGAGTTTTCCCACCCTGAAAATATGCTTATACAGAAACATCGTACTTAATAATGAAAGACTGAGTGCTTACTGGATGCTTTCCCCCTCAGAATGGGAACAGGACAAGAAGGTCAGTAGTCACCATATTTCCTTGATATGATACTGGAGGTTCTAGCCAGTGCAACAAGTCAAGTAAAAGATATAAAAGTCATATATGTATACTGGAAAGGAAAAAGTAAAACTCTCTTTATTCACAGATGACCAATATGAAAAAATCCTAATCTTCAAAAGAATAATTAAAACTTAATATATGAATTTAACAAGATTGCAGGATATAAGGTCAGTATGTAAAAATCAATTGTAGCTCTTTACTGCAATGAATAATCAGAAACTGAATAAAAGTGACCCAAAAGGATCAAAAATATGACACTCATAAGGTTCAATTTAACAATGTATATGTAAGATCTGTGCCCAGGAAAACAGCTTGACAAGGCCCTTGCAGGCTCTCTGAGTTAGGTACTTGTCTTAGTCCGTTTTGTGTTGCTATACAGAAATATCTAAGGCTGGGTAACTTATCAAGAAAAAAGATTTGACTCCTGATTCTGATGGCTGGCAAGTTCAAGATTGGGCATCTGCGTTTGCTGTTTCTGCTCCTGGGGGAAGTTGATGGGTGGTCAATGTGGGTAGAGATCATGTGGCCAGACAGGAAATAAGAGAGAGAGGGGGAGGTGCCACGTTCTTTAATAACCAATTTTGTGGGAACTAATAGAGTGAGAACTCATTTACCCCCATTCATGATGGATATCCTCCCTGACCCAAATACTGGGGATCAACTGTCAACACGAGGTTGGGAGGAAACAAACTTAGAGCCATTGAGTTTTAAGGACTTGCTTCTGGGAAGTGTCTGGGCTGGATCTTAAACTAGAGATCAGCCTTTACCCTTCATGATTAATTGCTTCTCTGAGCATCGTCAGCTCCAGTGTGGGTCTTTCCATCCATAGTGGCTCTGCATATAGACTGGGGAGGCAGGCTACTCAAATAGGGTAATGAATTTTTTTAGCAATGTGGAGTCTAGGCAGTTCCTTAAAAAGAGGAACATATAGAGATGCAGCAGCTGCAGCTCTTGAACCTAAGACCCATATTCCCCAGCCCCATCTCTGCAGAGTCTGCTTCAGGAGGGCTGGGTAGGGTCAGGAGTGTGTTTATGGAACAGCGTCCTGGGTCCCTTTCATCCCCCATCTGGAGATGTACCATCCCAGAGCTTGGTGTTTCCTTCCTTCAGAAGGAAAGTGCATCTAACAATAGGCTGAATATCTCGACATCAATGAAACACGGGCAAAAACTGAAGACATAAAGGGAATTTGGCAAATATGAAGATAAAATGACCCATTGAATTAAAAGTGAGGTGTGAGTATCTTCCTAAGTACCATAGAAACTTATTTTTGTGATAGTCTTAAGAATGAAGGACTAAAGAGTGACTTCTCACTGGCAAGAAATTGTCAGGAAGAGGACTGATCACTGCCTTCCCATCCTCCTCCTCATTCCGCTAGACTTCAGGGACTCTGCCGGCAGCACACACCTTCCCTGGGGCCTGGCAGAAGCGCCTCCAGCACCGTCACTAGCAGGGCCCTTTTTAGAAGTCAGGTGAGGCCTGGGCCACTTTTGAGACTTTAATGCAATAAAGATGAACAAAGCTGACCCAGGAGTAACAAATTAACCAAATATATAATGTATGTTGTTTGCATTTAATTATTTAGTACTTTTAACACAAAAATGTAAGGTAATACAATTTTGAATTCACCAGACAAAAAGATTTCTTTACAATATTAATCCATGATAGGTAATGTACTTCAGAAATGGAACATAACTTTAAAATTGTATGATGGGTCTAATTTTCTGGTCCTGTAAATGTGTCCGTCTCTAAATGTGCATTAACATCATTTGGAGATGATGTCAGAGATCTAAATATGAGGCCCTTCTCGAGAGTGAGGTCTGAACCGAACAGCTCTCCTAGCCCGCCCCAGAATGAGCCCTCTTGTTAAGTATAGTCATGAGTTGCTTCAGGACAGAGATAAGACGTTCTGAGAGATGGGTTAGAAGGCCATTTCTTTGTTGCTCGAACGTCATAGCGTGTATGTACACAAACTTAGATGACATAGCTGCTATATACTTAGGGTGTATGGTATAGCCTATAATTATTCCTATATACAAAAATAGATATGTGTGTCTGCACAATCATATATTCCTTAATGACAGGGATGTGTTCTGAGAAATGTGTCATTAGGTGATTTTATCGTTGTATAAACACCATGGGGTATAGGCACCTAGATAGTGTACTGTACTACACACCTAGGCTACCAACCTGTACAGCATGTTTCTGTCCTGAATATTACAGGTAATTGTAACATAGTGATAAGTTTTTGTGTATCTAAACATAGAAAAGGTACAGTAAAAATACAGTATGAAAGATATTAAATGGCATACCGATATAGGGCCCGTAAGTGGAGCTTGCAGGACTGGAAGTTGCCCTGGGTGAGTCAGTGAGAGAGTGGCCAGCGACTGTGAAGGTCTAGGACGTTACTGTGCACTACTGTAGACTTTATAGACACTCTACACTTAGGCTACACTCAATCTATAAAAAATAGTTTTTCTTTGATAATTAATTGGCTTTCACTTACTGTCACTTTTTTACTCTATAA
>CAUYQV010061362.1:0-10208 GCA_963574575.1 Galagoides demidoff
CAGAACGTTTTAAAACTATAACTGAGAAAATGACATGAAGGCTGTGTTGATCAGTTTGATGGAAGTATTTCGGATTGCATGTGAAAACCCCACACTGTACCCCAGAAGTGCATTAATGTATATAGTTACCATTCAATAAAATTAAAAAAAAAAAAAAAAAGAAAAGAAAAGGACTCTGGATTTTAGCAAATGCTTTTTCTGCATCTACTGAGAGGATCATATGGTCTTTGATATTGCTTCTGTTGATATAGTGAATAACATTTATGGACTTGCATATATTAAACCAGCCTTGCATCCCTGGGATAAAACCTACTTGATCATGATGTATGACTTTTTTGATGATAAGCTGTAATCTATTGGCTATGATTTTGTTGAGAATTTTTGCATCTACATTCATTAATGGAATTGGTCTGAAGTTGTCTTTTTTAGTTGGGTCTTTTCCTGGTTTTGGTATCAGAGTGATGTTTACCTTGTAGAATGTGTTGGGGAAGATTCCTTCCTCCTCAAATTTTTGAAATAATTTCTGCAGTATAGGAATAAGCTCTTCTTTGAAGATTTGATAGAATTCTGGTGTGACACCAACCAGACCAGTAGATTGTTTTGTTGGGAAATTTTTAATTGTTTCTTTGATCTCAGTGCTTGAAATTGGCCAATTCAGGAGATGTATTTCTTCCGGGCTAAGTCTAGAGAGAGGGTGTGATTCCAAATATTGATCCATTTTCTTCACATTGTCAAATCTCTGGGCATAGTGTTTCTAGTAATATTCAGAGATAATGTCTTGTATTTCTGTGGCATCAGTTGTTATTTCCCCTTTATCATTAAAGGGGGATTTTAATGATTAAAGTTACTAGAGATTCAATTTTGTTTATTTTTTCAAAAAAATCAACTCTTTGTTTCATTAATTTTCTGAATGATTCTTTTGTTTTCAACTTCATTAATCTCTGATCTAATTTTGGATATTTCTTTTCTTTTGGTAGGTTTAAGCTTAGATTTTTCTTCTTTTTCAATTCCATGAGCTGGCTTGTGAGTTTGTTGATGTGTTCTCATTCTGTTTTTCAAATGTAGGCTTCTAAAGCAATAAATTTTCCTCTCAGGATTGCTTTTGCTGTATTCCACAGGTTTTGGTATGTTGTTTCTTCATTGTTGTTATGCTCAATGAAATTCATCATTTCCTTTTTTATTTCTTCCTGCATCTGTCACTCATCATAAGGTTGTTTAATTTCCTTGCCTTTCTGTGGGGTTGAACATTTTTGTTGGACTTGGATTCCACATTTAGTTCTTTGTGGTCTGAGAAGAGACTAGGTAAATTTTCAATTCTTTTGATTCTGTTGAGATTTGTTTTGTGTCCTAGGATATGATTGATTTTGGAGAATATTCTATGAGCTGATTAGAAGAACTCTTTGTCTTTACAATGGAATGTTCAATATACATCTATCAAGCACAGTTGTTCTAGGGTCTGATTTAAGTCTCTTATATCTTTGTTTAATTTCTGTTTACAGCACTGTCCAGCTCTGTGAGAGTAGTGTTAAAGTCCCCTGTTATTCTGGTATTATAGGATATCATATTGCTCAGACTAAGAAAGGTCTGTTTCAAGAATATAGGAGCATTTATGTTGGGTACATAAATATTTAGACTAGAAATGTCTTCCTGTTGCATTTTTCCCTTGAGCAATATAAAGTGATCATCTTTGTATTTTTTGACTTTAGTTGCTTTAAATACATGTGTATCTGAAATTAAGATTGCAGCTCCTCTTTTCTTCTGAATTCTGTTTGCCTGAAAAATTGTATTTTAACTCTTAACTCTAAGCTCTAATTTGTTTTATTTTGGGGGTGAGGGGGACTAAATATGCTTCCTGCAAACAACGAATGGATGGCTTGTGTTTTTTAATGCAATCAGCCAATCTGTGCCTCTTCAATGGGAAGTTCAAGTCATTAACATTATTGAAATAATTGATAAATGTGGTAACATTCTATTTATCTTATTTTCTGAAAATCCATTGCTTAGTTTTGTCTTTTGCATCATCGTGAAAGGTAGGTTCTATCTTTTAATTTCTGGGTGCTTACTTTGCTGGTGGTCCCTTGTGATGCTCATTGTGTAGAACAGGTTGAAGTATTTCCTGTAGAGCTAGTCTTGTTGTGGCAAATTTCTTCAATGTTTGCATATTAGTAAAATATTTGATTTCTCCATACATTTTCGTGGGATATAGAATTCTGGGCTAAAAATTGTTCTGTTTAAGTAGATTAAAGGTGGATGACCATTGTCTTTTGGCTTGGAAAGTTTGATTAGCTCAATCTGCGGTCACCCTGATGGATTTGGCCATATATGTCAGTTGGTGCTTACTCCTGGCAGCTTGCAAAATTTTTCCTTTTTTCTTGATTTTGGACAGGTTCATCACAACGTGTCTTGAAGGAGCTCTATTAGGGTTGAGGCAACCTGAGGTCTGATATCCCTCTGAAAGGAGTGTCAGAATCTTTGGCGATATTTGGGAAATTTTCATTTATAATATTCTCTGGTATGGCTTCCATTCCTCCAGGGTCTGCCTCTTCTTTACCTTCTGGGATACCTATAACTCATATGTTTGAATGTTTCATAATGTTCCACAATTCTGTCAGTGAATGTTTTGCTTTCTCTCTCTTTTTTTCAGCCTCTTTAACTATCTGAGATATCTTAAGACCTTTGCCCGCTACCTCTGAGATTCTTTCTTCTGCATGGTCTAATCTGTTGTTGATACTTCTATTCCATCTTTAAGTTCCCTAACTGATTGCTTGAATTCCTTCAGCTCTGCTGTATTCTTTCTATATTCTTCATATTGTTCATCTCTTATTTGATTCTGTTTTTGGATTTCCTTTTGGTTATTTTCCACTTTCTCAGCATTTTCCTTCAAGGTTTTCATCATCCACATTTGAAATTCCCCTTATGTTAGTTCTAACATTTCTTTATAGGTGGAATCTTCTGCCGTAGCTACCTCTTGGTCCCTTAGGTGGTGTTGCTCTAGAATGGCATTTCATTTTGCCAGGATTTTTCTGCCGATTCTACCTCATGAGTTTTATTATTATTATTATTATTATTATTATTATTGTTATTATTATTATTATCTATTTCCTTGCCCTCATTTTCCTTTCATTTCCTCTAGCTCTTTAAGTTACTGTGCCTCTGACCTAATGATTTGTTGAGTCCTTTTGATACGGGACCAGAAGGATGAGAAGATTGAAGAGAAAGAGGGGGGGGAAAGATTTTAAAAAAGAAAAAGAGCTAAGGAGAGGCGGTGAGTGAAAGTGAATATTGACAAAAGAGGAAAATCTTAGAAAGAGGGATAAAGGAATAATAGAGGTGGATAGTAGGCTACTTTGGCCCAACCTTAAAAACCCCCAACCTCTGTGGGTGCTGGGTTGTCTGGTTCCCTTGAGGTCAGCAGCTCTTTTCTGACCTGTTCAGACACAGTACCCTACTGCCACCAAGTAGAGAGGAAAGACAAAAATACTATAAATCAAAGCAAAGCCAACAAACAAAAACCTTTATGGTATAAAATTGGGGAAAAAAACAAATAATAAGGGCAGAAACACTAGCAGAATTAAGTTCTAAATGTTAAAGAAAGCAACAATGAAAAATTGTATTTAAACTACAAAAATGAAAAAAGAAAGGGAAAGAAAACTAGAAAAAGAAAAAAAATCTAGAAGGAAAATGTTGAAGTTAAAAAAAAAAAAAAAACTGCCTGGTCGTTACATGGAATGGTCTTGACATGGAATGGAAAGTGCTTGTGTTCTGGGACCAAAGAAAAGGATAGAGGCCAAGAAGGACAAAGCCCAAATGAAGTGAGTCTTGTACCCCAACATCCTATTCTTTGGATTTCCTCTGGCACTTTCCCTGCTGTGGTTTCTTGTGTTGAACATGCACCAGGTTTGAGGACCCTGTGGCCCCAGCCACATGGTCTCTGGGCAGCCTGGAAGGTCGTTCTCCAGCAACCATGTGGAAGAAAGCTTATGTTGCAGAACTCTAGGCCTGGGTTTTAGCCCCAGGCCTGCTGGAAAGGGCTGTTGGAGAAGGATCAGAGCCCACCTGGTACCTTTCCTCCCCGAGTCTACAGAGGAGGCACAGGATGCCCATGCTTGGGCCTCCACCAGAGCTGGTAGATCATTGTCCTTCTGTGAATTCTTGTCTCTTTTACTTACCCACCTCCCAGTGTCTTAACTTGCCTCCTACATCTCCACAGTAGGCCTTCAGGAAATTCTTGAATGATGTTTTCCATGTTTACTTTTGGTTCTTCCAGACACATGTTACCTTTTATAGAGGGTAGCATGGAGCTTTCCCCTGGGTCAGTCAACTTCCTGAGCCTGCAAGGCCCATTGCCTTCCTTGCAGTGGGGAATGGGGGTGGCCAAGGCACCACTGTCTATACAGTTGGCATCTGTTAACTGTGACTCTTCTGCATTCACCTCAAGTCCTCACTCAAACGCAGATAACCCTCTAAGTGGGCATCACAGAGTGACAGGTGGTGACTGGTGTATTAAGTGCCTCAAGCCCAGTTTTATCAACCAGATCCATAACTGGTTTCTTGCTATCATGGGGAGGACAAAAGTTGGTTACAGCTTAGTATAAATGCAGGTAGCCAGTTTGGGCAAATGAGGCTTATGGCAAATGTTTAATTGCAAAAGCTTTTGGAAAACAACTCTCAATTTGTATTCAAAAAATTCTATATCTAGTTCTTAATTTTAGATGCATATTTTCTTTATTTTTTTCATTTATTTAATGTTTTGTGGTGTTGTGTACAGTCTAATTCTCTCTGAGCTGATATAACACATTTCAAATGCTATTTTTTTTTGTTGCAGTTTGGCTGGAACTGGGTTCAAACCCACCACCCTCGGTATATGGGGCCAGTGCCCTACTCACCAAGCCACGGGTGTCACCCCATTTTATACATCTTTGACTCCTGAAAATATGTATAAATTGCCCCTGTTTACTTGCAATTTCAGAGATGCTTTATTTTTATTTTTCTTGTCAATTAATAGTTTTTCTTTGTAATTTTATCTACTTTTCTTTCATTTTATTTTCCAGCCTCCCTTTAAGTAGTTGAAATGTCTAATTAAATTGGTTAGGGTACTGAGTATCAGTCGAAAATTCCAGCCCCACCTGACTCAAATAACTTGACTATGTCCTGATGACTTCAAGTTATTTTGCAAAGGCAAACTGCTAGTTATCAGATTAGTTAGGAAGAAAATGTGAGGAGAAGCAGGCCATAGAATTTGATCTTTAGAGAATGATGTAATTTTAAATTCTGATTTTGCAACTGCTTAAGGAAATGACTTTAGATGAATTATTTAAGGAAACAGTCTTATACATATGTTGTGCCTGATAGCGCATTCATAGCGAAAGCTGATCAGGACCTAAAATTACAAAATCAAATATTTAAATAGAAAATTTTAGAACATTTTGGAAAATAACAGTAAATAGCATCTCTAATAATTTAGACATGGTATGGTACAAAAAAGAAGGGATTTTAAGTCCTCTTATTTTATAAATCTTAAAACTAGAACTCACGTACATACATGAAATATTGTGCCCAGGGTAACAGAGCTGGTGGCAGTAGAGCCAAAATGGAATCTAGAGATTCTGCCTACCAACTGGCCCAATATTCTTTAGAGTGGATTTCCTTTGGGTTTTTTTAGTGTGCTAAAATATTTGACTTTGGGGACTTTTAGTGGCCTTGTTTGAGCAATTCCTTTTTTATTTCACTTTTTCAAACACTGTGCTTTTATTTAATAACATTAACATGGTGACAATCTCCACCTTTGCAGATAAGGAAACTGAGGTTTTTTTAGATTACTCCCTTAGAAAATTGTAAAGCTAGCCTGGGTCTGACATACTCCAAATCCTTGGTTACTTATCATGGTCTTTCCAAAGAACAGTTATTTTCTGTGGGTCTGAGGGCAAATAAGGTAAAAGCTGAGTAAAAAGAGACTTCTGAATTAGGGACCTCAGCATGCCTAGGGGTTTGGGTACTCTTTCCTTGACTGTACTGGCTTATGTCCCTGAATTACCACAGTGCTCTCCCTTTGAGCATTTAGTTTTCAATGTTTATGGCAATAGCTATGAGCCTTTATCTGTTTGTCTTAAGCTTTTTAATTTAGCAGTTTATGTTTGCTTTTGAAATTGTTTTTATAGAACATAATTCCAGACAGCATTTCATATAGGCTGTTCTTGACTTTCAAACATCATATTTACGTCCAACTCATATGAACAGAGGCTATTTTTGAAAGTCCCCGAGTTACAAACATCCAAACTGATATAAGACTTGTGCTTACAGAGGTTATTACAGGTAATTGGTAAATGTACTTGTCCCAACTTACATACAAATTCAACTTAAAAACAAACCTATAAAACTTACCTCATTCTTAACCAGGGGACTGCCTATGCCTAATAGTAATTTGTTACTGAGCTTAGGAAGTTAGACAGTAATTTTCACTTTATTTGCAGTTAAGCAACTTTATGGGTTTAGAAAAAATTTGGTAGTAAAATTATTTAATTTAGCCTGAGAAGTACTTTTCTCATTCTAGCACTCATTGATCTGTGGAGTCAGAGGAGATGGGTGGTTTTATTTTTTAATTTTCTAAAAATGTAAATATTTTGAGATTAAAATAATAATTATTAAAAAAACCCAAAAACCAAAACCAAAAATCAAAACAGTATATATATCTTGCTGAATATTGTCCAGGCAACAGGTGCTCTTCTGGGGTATGAGATGTTAATCACAATGCTGATACAGCTGTACAAAATGGATACTGGAGGCCTCTGCTGATTTCTCAAACCCTGCAGGCTTGAGCAGCTAAATGTCTCCCCAGCCCACTTAAAAAACACTTTAAACTGTTATCCTCGACTAAGCAGAGGCTTTCCCAGGAAAGCACTTGTTGCTGGGATCTCTCCTGAAGTGGCTACCTGCTTATCTAGTTCACCAAAACCAGTCTCACTCTATGCCCCTGAGGGTCAAGGCTGTAATCTGCCAAACACTGAGATCTCCACTCTATCCCAGCATCTTAGTCTCCGCCTCTGGGCTTCTCAGTCACTAGATTACTCGCCAAAGATCTCCAGGCCAATCCTGTCTTGCCACTCCTCCTTGCCAATCCTCCAAGGTAAAAGCCTACAGGGGCAGTTCTCCCACAATGACCATGTGGGTGGCCCAGAGCTGAATATTAGCTCCCTTCCAGCTCAACAGCTCAATCTGGGGCCTTAGACAATGCTCAGTCTTCTGAACTCTCACCCAGGATCTCCCAAGGAAGTTCAATGGAGTGGCCAAGTCCATAAAACCCCCCCAAACCTCAAAACAGCCCACAGGTAAGGTCTTTCCTGGTTACAATCTCAGTGTTGCTGTTGTTACAGCTGTGGGCAACCTCTGACTGAACAAACATATACACCACATGCCAGTTCTCCACTGTCTTTATCCCCCTCTTGGGATCCAGAAGACTCTTGCTGTCTCCCTGTGTCACCAAAAGGATGACTTTTGGCAGATCCCACCAGTTAGAGATGCCCGGAGTCTTGTCTCTCCGGTCTCACTGCACCCAGTTTTACTTGGCTGCCATCTTCTCCCGACCTGGCATAGCATAAATAGTCTTAATGCTCCTTTTAAAAACTATAGACTGGATAAATACATGAAAAAACACACTGCAAGAATATTTTTTCTCTAAGAAACCCATCCAAAATCAAAGGATGCTAACAGACTCAAAGTAAATGGATAGAAAAAATACTCTATACAATTGGAAACCAAAAAATGAACAGAAGTAGTTATTTCCATATCAGATAAAATAAACTTCAAATAAATATAGTTAAAAAGTCATTCTATAATTATAAAGGAAGAAACTCATCAATAAAATATAACAATTTTAATATATGTGCATCTACCACAGGAGCTCTCAAATCCATAAATAAAATATACCTGACCTAAACAAGTAAATAAATAGCAACACTAACTTCTAGGGATTTTAAGACTCTACCAACAGAGCTAGACAGATCATTGAGGCAAAAAAATGGACAAAGAAACAAAGGATTAAAAAAAGGCTCTAGAAAAAAAAAAAGGGCCAAACAGACATCCATGCGATATTCTACCTGGCAAATGCAAAATATATATTCTTCTCCTCAGGCCATGGAATA
Source organism: Galagoides demidoff (assembly GCA_963574575.1). NCBI lineage: Eukaryota > Metazoa > Chordata > Mammalia > Primates > Galagidae > Galagoides > Galagoides demidoff. Next base: position 8,139 of record CAUYQV010061362.1, read on the forward strand.
TTTTTCATAATAGATTACATGTTAGCCCACAAAATAAGTCTTAGTAAATTCATAAAAAAGAAAGAATCCATGTATATTCTCAAATTACAATGTAATAAAGCTAGATATCAACTATGAGAGAAACTCTCAAATTTACACAAAGTTATGAAAATTAAACAATCTTCTTCCTAATGATCCATGGGACAGTGATGTAATTAATACAGAAATCAAAACATCTTTAACTAAATGACTATCATGACAAAAGCTTGCAAAACATTATTCCATAAAACAAAATCAGTGTTAAGAGGGTAATTCATAGCTTTAAATACTTACATCAGAAGGTCAGAAAGAAAACATGTTTACAATCTTATGTCTCACCTCATGGAACTAGAAAAAAAAGATAAAACAAAATCCAAAGCTTTCAGAAAAAAAAAAATAGCAAATCTCAGAGTAGAACAAAATGAAAAGGAAACTAAAATATTATTAATAACATAAAGGATCAATGAAACAAAATGTTAATTCTTTTAATAAACAATAAGCAAGTCTCTAGTTGGATTAACCAGAAATAGAGGAGAAAGGAACAACCCACTCACTAATCAGAAAAAAAAAGGAGACATCACAACATATACTGCCAAAATACAATATATCATCAATGAATATTAGGATAATCTCTAATACACAAACTAGAAAATGTAGAGGAAATGGCCAAACTCCTGCAAACACATCATTTTCTAAGTCTGAATCAAAGAAATAGAAATCCTGTCAAACAATTAGTAATGAGCAGACACAATGAAGGAATAATTAAAAAAACCTACCAAAAATGCCCTAGATCATATGACTTTTAACGCAAATTCTATTAGACCTAAAAATAACTGGGACCTATTCTATAGGAATTATTCCCTAGTATAGGGGTTGAGTAAGATGGCTGAATAGAAACCTTCAGTAATCCTTCCTTGGAATGATTGATCACCAACTTTAACAACTATCCACACAAGCAAGCACCTTCAGAAGAACCAAAAATCAGTTGAGTGATCATGCAACTTGGTTTTAACATTATCTTATATATCAAAGAAGAAAACACTGAAGAGAACAGAAAAAGAATCTTCTATTACCTATATCACCCCTACATTATCCCTTGGCAGTGCCACACTTGTGTGTTGAGTGGAGACTGTATCAGTGCTCCCAGAGGAGGGAGACTAAATTGATTATTGAACTTTACATTGAAATTTATGCCTTCCCTGGCACAGGGGAATACAACGCAGACAGAACTCTTCCAGTCAAGATTGAGTGAGCATTTAGACCAGCACACACAGAGAGAAATCCTCTGGCCTGATACCTGAGTTCTGGCTAACCTCACCAGTGCCTCAGAGAAAGCAGCCTTGAGTTTGAACTAACCTATTAAAGCAGTCAGGCCACAAAGGCTTCAGTCCTTGGGCAATTTTTGCAGCTGTGTTGACTCAGTGCTAGTGCATTTAGGGTTCTTACATCCAAGTGAGATAGCAGCAGTTGGGACTAAGCCAATGCCTTTTTCATTCCTCCCCTAAATATAGACAGCATGGCTCAGGGAAAGTTGTCACCTATTTTGTGAGAGTTAAGGGAAGAGCTGAGAGGACTCTGTTTTGCAATCTGGGAAACATCTCTGCCAAAGTAAAATAAAGTATCAAGTAATATCCTGAGGTCTTTCACTCCAGGACTTGGTTCCACGATCCATTTCCAGACCCACCCTGGGCCAGGAAGATACACACTGCCATAATGGAAAAAACCCAGTCTTGGCAGGATTTGACATCATTTCCTTAAAGAGTTTTCAGGTTTTGTTTTGTTAATAGAAGATTAGATGGGGATATGAGGTTGGTTTAATCGCTAGGTTCTCTATTCTATTCCATAGATCTGTATCTCTATTTTTTTTTTTTTGAGACGGAGCCTCAAGCTATCCCCCTGGGTAGAGCGCCATGGCATCACAGCTCACAGCAACCTCCAACTCCTGGGCTCAAGCGAGTCTCCTGCCTCCGCCTCCCAAGCAGCTGGGACCACAGGTGCCCGCCACAATGCCCAGCCATGTATCTCTATTTTTATGCCAGGACAATGGTATTT
>CAUYQV010061366.1:5000-25888 GCA_963574575.1 Galagoides demidoff
CCAGCAACACAGTAAGACGCTTCCCAGCCTCAGGCCCCTTCTTCTGCACTGACCTCTCTTCCCCCAACATTTCCCTCCTGGAGTTTGAGAGCCCAGGAACTTGTGGGGTTACGACCAGCACCCCAGGAGGATTCCGGGCAGAGACATTGAGGGGGAGCCTTGGTTTAAGGGGAGGTGGAAGGGAAGTCCTGTTTGCTGGTTCCGGAGATTTGCCTGTATGTCCGCCAGACATTGGTTCATTTAATTCTCCCAGCTTCCCTGAGAAGTGGCCTTTGCCCTTTCACAAATGAGAAAAATCAAGGTTCGGCAAGTTAAATAATTCATAAAAGGCTACACAGCGTGTCACAGAACCAAGACCTCCTCCTAACCTGCTCCCTGTCAAATCCACCCAGCATCATACAGGAGCACCAGCGGATCTGGATCCCTGCAACAGACACCGACATCTCAAACCAGCTGACCCTTGTAGGTCAGGACTAGCCCAGGAGGGGAGGGTAATGTGGACCCCTGTGTCCCCTCCTCTTTGGGGGACTTCATAAGTGGCAAAGCAAGGGTCTGATTTGGGCAAAAGTTAGAACACTAGAGCTCAAATAACTATTGTACCAGACGGTCTGTGAAGAAATTATCCAGCCCCCAAGGCTCCAGTAACACTGCAGAGTCTCTATTATACCCATTTTAAACATGGAGAAACTGAGGCCCAACAGGCTGCCAAAGCAGGGAGCTGGGCTCCAACATGCCCAGAGTGTCTTGTCCTTAGGTGACCAACTGTGTGACTTGTGCTTGCTTCCAGGGGGCCCTGGTGGTTTCCTCTCTCACTCAACCCACTCTCCCTGCAAAACCTCATTCAACTCCCCACAGCACTGGGGGCCTGCGCTGCCTGTGGGGCTGGCAGTGGCCTGGTGCTGAGGGGCAGGCGGGCAGGGACCGCTCCTGTGCTGTTCACATCCGCATTCTCAGCAGTCCCAGCCAGGCACCGTACCTGAGTTACACTGGTAAGGTGCTATACACCATGCGTGGGATATTGCAGTCTGCTGGCTGAGCAGGGCATTTTTCCACATCTCTATCCACATTCTAATTTATATAGAACATACCCCAAAAACCTGAGATACATTTTGAGACTGTAATGAATTAGGATTAAATCTCTGTCAACCCATTTAGATGCCACTGCTCTCCCATTATTCTGAGCTCTTTTTTCCTAGTCCCCCCTCCCAGCCCCGCAATGAAATCTTGAATTCTGAGAGCTCTGCCCAGAGTGGAAGGGGTGAGAGTGCCATGGTGTCTGTCCTCTGGCTGTGGGCAGTAGAGTGGACCTCTGGAGAGCCGCCACGACTCAGTGACCCAGCACCAGTGGGAGTGTGAGGAGCCGCCCTCTGTGTCTCTCTCCCGCCTGTTGTTTACACTGGCATCTTCCTTTCTTCTCTCTTTTCTTGCCCATATTCATTATTTTCTGTTCCTAATTGCCTGGGAGGTGCCCAGCAGGCCAGCCTGCCTGCAGGGGAGGAATCAGGGTCCACGGTAACCAGCAGGCTCAGTCCTCAGTGTGGGGCCAGGAATCAAGGACTTCGTTTCCTATGTCTGCTGAGAGTTTCTGAAAGGAGAGTGACACAGGGAAGGAAGCCTTTCTCGGTTCTAAAAGGCTTGATCTGGTGGCTAATATGTTCATGACTCGGGAAATAAAAGGAAGACGCATGGCTGTAAAGACAGAAGGCAGAGAGGCAAGGCGCCGTACAGAGGCCACTGGGGCTGCCCCAACCGCAGCTGAGAGGGAGAGCTGGCAGGGGCCAGTGCAGAGAGAAAGAAGGCAGGACTCTGAGGCACCAGGAATGGGGACAGGGCAAGGCTTGGCGGCTAGTCCGCAGGCTTGGGGTGAGCCCCTCCCATACGGAGTCCTCTGTGAAGGCGGATTTACTGGGTCTGGAAGGGATGGCACTGGGTGGTGGCTGGCAGCTCCAATGGACACAAGGGAATCTGAGGCAGCAATTGCCCTGAGGCTAACGTTGACGCCTTAAGCTTATAGAGGTCCAATGAGTGCAAGACTGCAAAGGATCTTGGGAACTACCCAGATTACTGGCTTTTGCTGGTGCTCCTGGGATCCCTGGGGACTCAGTGATGAAGTGGGTCTATAAGGAAAGGCAGAGCTGGCAAGGGCCCCCACTCATCTCTCACACTCACCCCACGCCACCCAAAACACATCTCATTTATTCATTTTATTCATCCACAAAGTGAGATCTTATGGATAAAGAAAAAGTTTCGAAAACCACATCAAGGTTTGAAGATGGGAGACTGAAGTCCAGAGAGGACAATAATTGCCCAATGCCAAGTGGACACGATGCCCTCTCCTCTCACGCTACTGGTTTGGAATAATTCTAGAACACACAGCGCCAGCACCCAGTGGTCAGCTGGGACACAGGGGCCAACGTTCTTGCTCATTTCTTTACCACGCACACTTGGTGGGCCATCGGTGCTCCTGCCACTGCTCAGAGCTAGCAGGGCCATAGATAGACCTGTGCAAATCCTAAGACAGGGACATATCAGTAAAAATCAGTGACTGTAGGCCAGGCATGGTGGGTCACACCTGTAATCCTAGCCCTTTGGGAGGCCCAAGTGGAAGGATTACTTGAGGCCAGGAGTTAAGAGTGAGGGTTAGGGTTAAGATGAGTCTAGACCAGCCTGAGCAAGAGTGACACCCCGTCTCTACTAAAAATAGAAAACTTAGCTGGGCCTGATGGCAAGTACCTATAGTCCCAGGTACTCAGGGGTCCAAGGCAGGAGGATCACTTGAGCCCTAGAGTCTGAGGCTGCAGTGAGTAATAATGATGACACCACTGCACTCCACCTGGGGCCACAAAGTGAGACACTATCTCAAAAAATAACAATAATAAAGACTGCAGAAGGATAACGAAAAATATGAACCAAGAAAAGGAAAGTGAAAATTAGGAACAGGGTTTGCAGGACGATTAAAGAGAAAGTGGGACGTGTGGGAATGGGTTGAACTTACTTGTTCAAACCCCGCTCCAGTTTTCTGCTTTACTATCTGTGAATTTGCAGAATATCCCGAGAAGGGGAATAGTGTTCATAAGCATGATCAAGCCAGAGAAGCCCAGTTAATACAACTTCTCTTTTGAAAACCCAGAGATGCAACAAGTTACGAACCACAGCAGGAGGTGGCCTGTCAAAACCCATGGGCCCCAGCCAGCTCCCCACCCACATCTGCCCTGCTCCGTCAGGTCAACTGTGCTTTCCAGGACCCAGGATGCAGAGACCTTCTTATGAAGCCAGCAGAGTATTCACGCTGATTTACTGTTTGGTGTTGAAACTAATAAGTTTTGTTTTTAATACTGATGGGTTGCTGGGCTCTGATTTAGCTGCTGCGGAAATGTGCAAGTAACCCCCAGTCCCATCAGTTGCCCAAGAGCAATTTATAAAATCACTCTTTGTGTTTACAAGGGAAATTGCCTCAGTGTTAGTGTCATGATGATAAAGAGCTAACTCCACAACAGTGTTTCAACTTCAGCAGCATCTTACCTGATAACTCCCTGCCTAAAATTAACACTGCCTTCAGGTCATATGAGGTTTCCTGCTGCAAAACAGCAGTGTTTCTACTCTGGAGAAGAGAGTCCTGCTCCCTCCTGGCCCCCCGCCCTCCTCAGCACGCAGACAGGCAACTGGGCACATAATAGCCTCCTCCATCACCACTTGCTTTCTTATTACACCATTACCAGAGCAATTAGGAGCAAGTGGGAGCAGGCCACTGAGCCAGAGCACTGCAAACTTTTATGAACAGGAGGGAGGCAAGCTGGCTCAAATGGAAGGTCATTTCCATAATGAATGATAATCCTGCAAACCCTTCACTCAGCTTGGGGTGACTGGTGGTATCTGCTTCCAATGCATTAAATTTTCGAGTCAAGGCCAAAATGGACCCTGGGATGGGCTCCACACTGAGCTGTGGAGCAAGCCGGAAGGGCCCACAGTGTTTCCGTTATCTGTGCTCTTCTACTTTCAAAGAACAGTAAAGAAGGCGATCAGACAGCAAGACCAACACCCAAGGGACAGTGCAGAACGTGAGTTAAAGGGATGCTCGGAGAGCCGAAGTGTCTCACACACCCCAGCTCTCCGGACACAAGAGGGACATGCACACGCAGAGGGAAGGCCCAGGGAAGAGACTCACCTGGGACCCCAGCTCTCCTGAGAGGACAGAGACCTGCACACACAGAGGGAAGGCCCAGGGAAGAGGCTCACCTGCATACCAAGGAGCCAACTCAAAAGAAATGCACCCGGCTGATGCCTCTTCCTGGGACGCCTGGCCTCCAGAGCAGTGAGAGAAGGAAGTCTGCGATGCCTGCCACTCCGTCAGTGGCACTTTGGTCCAACAGCCCTAGCACACCGCTGCTGGTGCACACCCCAGACCCAGCTCCCTAGTGTCTGGCCCACCCGTCCCCCAGTCCCCTGCACAGTTCCTACTCCCCGCCCTGCAGGGGCCTCTCCCCTCCAAACCCACCCTTCCCAGGGACCTTTCTGAGACACAGAGAACGGGCTGTCTATGCCACCCCTGACTACATAAAGCCTGCATGGCTCCTTTTTGTATGGTTTAATTATGTCTCTCAAACTAAAAGTTGAATTTCTGGAGAACTGAAACCCGTGTCTGTGGACCTCATACACATGGGCATTAGGTTAAAGGTTAGCCGAGTAATTTATTTCACAACTGGGAGAATTTAGCCTGCAGAGGGACAACTGATCCACTATGACAACATTCACCTGTGTGGGTAGTAATGCTGTTCTCTGGGCTCCCACTAGGGGGCACCTCTATGCCAAGCACTTCACTTACTCCTCTCTCCAGCCAGTGAAGGAGGCACCACCATGATCCCTGGTATAGACAAGGGACCAAGCAAGGGTTGATGCACTTGCCAAGCTGCTCCAACCAGGATAGGAAGGAACCAAGAAGATAAAGACCCAAAGTGTAGAGAACCCCAAAATGTCAGCTGTCCAGTTCCCCCAGTCCATGAGCAGGTGAAATTCCATCCGTCTAGAATGGAGTGCAGCCCGTTCACTACTGATTGTTCCATATCTCCACAGTTAGAAATCTAGTTTGCTTTTCTCAGCCTTTATTTTTAAGTATTAAATGTAAAAATGTTAATTTCTAAAGTATTTTAAAATATGCTAGGTGGGTAGAAATGCCACCTGTGGGTTATGTTTCCGCCCCTCCCTGAGACCAGGGCTTCCTGACTGTGCCCACCCTCGACCCCAGGCCTGCCAAGTCAGCACCTCCAAGGACCCAGCTGAAGGACGGGCACCCCCTGGGTGATTGTCAAGCTGAGGAGGCAGGAGAGGGTGGGCAGTGAGGACCACACTGGCTGTCAGGGGCTCTGCTGTCCCAGCTGTTCTGCATTGACTGAAGTCCACAGACAGATGGTTCTAGCTCACAGGGCCTTAATGCCAAGGGTGAGCACACAAAGGGCTTTTCCTGCTTCCAGTGATCCTTACTTTTCTGGATAGCCACAGTGGACCAGGCATGGTGGCTCATGCCTATAATCCTAGCACTCTGAGAGGCTGAGGTGGGTAGATTGCCCTGAGCTCACAGGTTCAAGACCAGCCTGAGCCAGAGCAAGACTCCTGTCTCTAAAAACACCCTGGCATTGTAGCAGGTGCCTATAGTCCTAGCTACTTGGGAGGCTAAGGCAAGAGAATCACATAAGCCCAAGAGTTGGAGGTTGCTGTGAGCTGTGATGCCGCAGCACTCTACTGAGTGTGACAAAGTGAGACTGTCTCAAGAAAAAAAAAAAGAAAGAAAGAAAGAGCCACAGAAATCTGCCTCACACTTCTCATTAAGACCATGCTCAGGTACTTCAGATGTGGTCGCTGTGGCCCCCTGGTCTGTGGAGCCTCTTCTCCAGTTTGAGCTCAAATTCACTGGAACGTTTCTTTCTCCATCTCTAATAAGCTGAATTCTGTATTTCTGACCAAATGAGGCCTCCTAACTCATTTATGTGCAGTTCCACCTGGCCCCATGCCCTGCCTTCCAGATGTCTCCCTCCTGCCCCCTTGGCACTGACCAAAGTACCTCTCTCTCCTCCTACCTCCAAGAGCTGGGTGTGCACAGCTGGCTCCCACTCCCCATCTCCTCCACAACGATCCCTCACCCCCGACGCTCTGCCTGTCTCTGCCTTCTGCACCCAGAGGGACAGAACTACTGGGGTAGGACAGTTCATGACTCAAGTTCCAAGAGTGCAGCCCACGGAGTCAGGCTTTGCAGTGAAACCACCAAAGGCCCAAGGTCAATGCACCTGTCTCGTGGTGGGAAAAGAAGCTGAGCACAGACTGGGGAGCTTCTGGGAGATGAGCATTCTAGTCTGGCCAGTGGGGAAAGAGCCATAAGTAGACGAAGAGTGAGAATTGGAAAAATCAGAGATAACGTAAGTGGAAAGAGCATCGGCTTTTCATGAAGATGCTGACACCCAAGGCTTAAAAATGGCATAAATCTAAGAGCAGGTACTAGAAACAGCATCTGGTGGGGGCAAGAGCACCATGAAAAGGTAAGGCTATGAAAGAGACATAGATTCAGGCTAAAAAACAAGAGAGAGAAGAAAGGAAGGAGGAAAGGGAGGGAGGGAAAGGAAAGGAAGGAAGAGAGAATGACAGTCAGACAAAAGGCAGGGTGTGAGAATAAGATACAGAGAGCAATGCTGGCTAAGCTGGGCTTCATTAAAACCAGAGAACTTCTGCTCTGCAAAAGACGCTGTCAAGTGAGTGAAAAGATCGCCACGGACAGGGAGAAAATGTTTTCAAAGCACATATCTGATAAAAGACTGCTATCTAAAATGTACAAAAATCTCTTGGAACTTGACAGGCTGAGAACGAACAAGCTGACTTAAAAATGGGAAAAGGCCTGACTAGACATCTCACCAAAGATGTGCTCAGAGAGGCCCATCGGCATTTTGTCCATATTTAAAGGTGAACAGATGGAAGAACCAGACAGCTAAGGAAAGCAAATAACAAGAAGGGAGGGACCAAAGCAGGCAACTTGAAAGAAACAAGGAAAAAAAATTATCATTAATATTTTCAGAGAGGTAAGAAATGTGAAAACTATACAACAAGGACATGGTACCATGAAAATATATATATTTTTAAAGAGCAAAGGAGAGTTGCTGGAACTTAAAATTATTGTAACAAAAGTAAAAAAAAAATCAACAAAAATGATTGGAACAAAAAAAAAATCAAGAAAGTCTCTCAAATTGAGCAAAAACCGAAGGATACTGATAATAGGAGAGAAAGGGTAAGAAAATTAAACATCAGTCCAGGATGTCCAGCATCCAAATAACATGAAAGAAAGAACTGTGAAGCCCAAAGGGAGGAATTCAGCAGACAAAATTATAGTAGAAAATGTCCCAGATTGTGCAATTGTACAGAAAGGGCCTCACAAGTAGCCTCTGCGCAGCTGATGAAAATAGGCTCATGTTGAGTGAACACTTGGAGCCCTGAAGACAAGCAGAAGATCCTTCTAATTTCCAGACAGGAAAAAGTAAAAATAGGTCACATATAGGGTCAGGAATCCAAATGGCTTCAGGCCTCTTGATGACAAGACCAGGAGCAAAAGCCATTGGACTGAAGCCTCCAGACTTCTGAAAGGAAATTCTTTCCTGCCTGGGAACCATGCAGAGCTAAGGGGGCGTAGTGACATCTAAGGCTCACGTGTCCTGTGTTCTTCAAAAATAACTTCTTGTGCAGTTTTCCCTAAGAACGGCCGCTGGATGTGCTTGAGAGTAAACCAAGAAAGAAGAGAATATTTTGGGAATACAGGCAATGCAGGGTGGGGCCCAGGGAGGAGGAGAAGAAAATTCCAGGGGATGAGGAGGGAGCAGCCAGGACACCGTGGGGTGCCCGGCCCTGGAGGCAGGTGCAGCAGACTCCAGGCAGGGTTTGCTCAAGATATCCTGAGGGTTAAGACACATGGCTAGGTGCTGAAATCACAAAACTAAAAAAATGGGGGGAAAATTAAAGCAAATTGACTCCACAATAAAAAAGAAAACCTGCCATAACCACAATTTCCTACGAGGTTGAACAGCATCCATGCAGTTATAATAATGGGCACTAGCGTGTGTTTGGGGGGAGGCAGTTCCAGGGAAGGCAGCAGCTGCTCCACCATCTTCCCAGAGGAAAGGTGAGGCTGAACCATGAGACAGAGGAGGCGGAAGCCCCAGTACGGAAGTCACCAGTCCACTGGCATTAGCTGAAAGAATCACAAGTGGTCACCTCCGGGGAAGGCGTAAGGGGTGGAGGCCGGTAAGGAGGGCTCTGAGTTGGATGTGTGTGCACTTTATAACAACCCTTTTAAAACAAGTCTATTTGGTTCTTTAAATCAGACATATGTACAGCTTTCATTTTAGAAGAAAAAGCTGAATAGTTGCTCCATTGAATTTTGGCTGAGTGGGGGAGTGTCTTCATCATCTTCATTGTAATTGTCTACAAAACAACCTTCCCCCACAGAGTTTCCAGAAGCTAAAATGGGATAATCCATGAAGTTTAGCAGATTTCTGACATTCAGTTGGCACTCAATAAATGCCGTTCGCTTTTATTTTTTTCCCCAAATGTCTTCCAGGTAGAGCACGGGCTGAGGCATCTGCTCTGCTCAGGTGGGCTCTGGGGCAAGGAGGGGGACTATGGGGAGAAGTGTGAAGGAGCTGGGGCACATACAGACCCCGTCTCCCAAACATGTGCCCCCCCCTTACATCAAGTGGAGGCCATCTCCAACCAAACACCCAAGGCTATGTCCCTCCTCAGACAGAGCTTCACTGGGAGATGGGAGATCACAGGAGTGTGGATGCCCCCAGACCGAGAGAAAGTAAACCTGACTCACTAACAAAATGATCAAGCTCATTTTCCATGAGCCAGGAAGTCTTCCAGTTGAAACTACTTTGGGCCTAAGGGATTCCCCCGGAGTAGAGGCACTTCAGCTGCCTTTCTGGGCCAAGGACCCAAGAAAGGACTTCTCCCAATCCCCAGGCCTTGAGCCTCTTCTTCCCCCTGAAGCATAGCCAAGGGTTCCGTGGCCACCCCCTTCTGCAGAGGCAACACCCCCTGAGCTCCCCCAGGCAGAGGCCCATCGCATTTGGAGATGGCGTGAGGAGGTGGAGGCAGGACAAGTCACCTGGGAAGAGAGGAGAGGAGAGTGAGCCCACTTCTCTCCTGCAGGGGGTAGGAAAATTTCCTTGGAAATTTCCATTAAGGACTTTTCTTTTTCTGGAAGTTCAGAAGTTACTACTGAATCTGAAATAATTATCAAAAAGCTTACTTAAAAAAAAAAGTTATTTCCTCCCAGGAAATAAAATTGGAGCTAAGCTTCTTCTTCGTTTGCCTGTTTTCTATTCCCATTTGGCGTGTTTTATTAGACAATAACTTACAGGAATATGCAAAGATCACAAAAACTCGGCTCAGTTAATTTCTGCAAACTGGCCCCAGTACCCCAAACCAAGACCAGAACTTTGCCAGCCACCCCTTCCCTCCCCAGCAAACCTTCCACCCAAGGCAAACACACACCAGGAGTCTCACTGTGTGTGTTCTTTTGGGTCTGGCTGCTTTTCTCAGTAGCCGGTCTAAGACCCGCCCATCTGTCGCAGGCTGTCACCGTTTGCTCATTCCCACCACTGTGCGGCGCTCCACTGTATACCGCTGACAGATGTTTGGAGAGATTCTTGGACCCTGCTCTTATAAATATGCTACTTTCACTTGTGTTTTGTAAATAATATTGACTACAGAGATCTTAAAAGTAATGGATAAAATGAATGAAAACAGCCACCTACAAAATTAAATGCACGTGCAGGTCTCAATTAGCCTACATTTGAATACCAAGCTTTAGATGCAGAGTGTGAGGGAAAAAGGAATTACGGCCTATTATGAGAACCAAATGAGATGAAGTTTAAAACATGTTAAAGCCCTTGAAGAGTGTCTAGAACATGCTTACTATAGTCTCTTCTCACTAAAATGTGTATAATTAAAAATAGCCATTTAAACCCCCACCCCAGCCAACTGCATTGTCTGTGGCTTTGCAGATGCATTTCTGCTCAGATGAAAGTGACGAACAGTTGGTTTGGGGGGTTAGTTTGGCCTGACTGACCTGAAAAACACCATTTCCAACATACAGGAAGAAACACACCCAGGCCCACTGAGCTTGGGAAACATTCAGTTCAACAATGTGGTTTTTTACTTTAGAGTTTCTGAATGAATCACACGCTTGTGGGCAGTGAGTGGTATAAATCTCCAGGCAGCGAATATGCCACACAGGTTCCCCAAAGCCATCTGACCCAGGGCCCCTTTCCCAGTGGAGCATCTCTGGGGACTCTCTGCCATGGAGCACACGCGGAGACACAGTGTCTGGACTATTCACAGCACACGTGACCACCTTTCAGGGCACGTCACACAGCTGATGGCAGGACCAGGGTGACACCACCCCTGACCTTAAGAAAGTCATGAATTAATAATAAGAGTATAGCATCTCCTAAAAGAGAGTAAGGAGAGAAAAAAATGTAAGTTACCCTGCCTGAGGACTCAACATGCACTAGGGCTTAGCTGGCCATTGCATGAGTTTGGTGGGGCTGCAGAACAAAACAGCACAGGCCGGGTGACTTAAGGAACAGAAATTTATTGCCTCACAGTTCTGGAGGTTGGAAGTCCACCATCAAGGTGTCAGCAGGGCAGGTTTCTGCAGAGGCCTCTTGCCTGGGCTTGTAGACAGCCAGTTTCTCCCTCTGTCTTCACAGGCCCTGCCCTCTGTATCTGTCTGTGTCCTAATCTCTGCTTACATCAGATTAGTGCCTGCTCAAATGACTTCATTTTACCTTTATTATCTCTGCAAAGACCTGCCCCCAGTACAGTCGCATTCAAAGTACTGGGGATTAGGACTCCAACATAGGAATTCTGGCTGGGACAAAATTCAGCCCGTGTAAGCCACTTTATCTCATGTAATACTCAGAGTTAATGCCCAACATCCATATCAGTGCTCGTTAGTAGCTCAGAAAAGATTAGCACCATCACGATAAGAGGCGGGAAGAGCATGTCAGCCTGGTTCCAAGTCTCTCCAAAGCCCAAGTGCTCTGTCTTCAAAACTAGTGCTGATTCATGAAGATGAATTTCTAGGCACAAAGGTGATGTTATGAATATTAATGTGCAATAAGAAAAACTAAGAATGCTTATTGCCTCTGTGACAACTTAGAAGTAAGCCTGACTCTTTGTATGCAGTTCAGCAGTTACTGATGGTTAACAAGTCCTTTGAAATGTCCAGTCAGATGGTGTGACTATTTAGAACATGGAATAACTTGTTCCTTGCTCTCAGATAAGTACCTCATTACAAAAATGTCTCAAAAATGATATTTTTAAAGTTTTCATAATGAGGTTACTGTAAACACCTGCAGGAGACGCCAAGGGCCAGATGACATCCGAGCAAGATGATCTGCAGCTGAGGTGTGGACCTCGGGCCCTTCCTCCACAGGACTTCCTTGTGGAAGAAGAGCTCGTGCCTTCAGCAGGTAGTCATTGTTAATTACTCCCCTCACCTGTGTTGTTCTGGCTCAATAAAAGGCTGGTGTGGCAGCTGCTCGGGGCTACCCAGAAAGTAAGGGCTAGTCCGCCTTCCACAAGCTTGTACTTCTAATCCGCCTCTCGCCTGGTTCCTTCCTGCGCTAACCGAGACGAGGGCCATAGGAGCCCGACCGGTCATGACAAACACCAAGTAGGCTGTCTGGGCTCTGGAGCCCAGGACACAAAGGACACAGCTGGCTTCCCCACCGCAGCCATTTGCCCCAGTCTGGTCCAAGGCAGGTGGACCTCACCCAGTGAGCAACTTCAGCAATCTCCTCCAGCTGGAGACTCTGGGGTCCCCGCAGCCGTACACGCACCAGCACCCTCCTCCTAGCATTTACTTCATGTCTTCCGATGCCGCCACTAACCACTTCATCAACACCCTGGAAGAAATCTTAGTGGGCATTATCCTAACCGGCAGAAGCCAACGAGGCAGTGAGTGGCGACCTTCCTCACTTGGAAACAGAGTTCCTTCAGACACAGAGTACCTGCAGAGAAGGTATCTGGGCAATAGAATCACAGACAAGCCAGCAGGTCCTCTGCTCTAATGCGAACTAGTGTGACCAGGACCAAGCCACTCCCCACTCTGAGGCTCAAATTCCCATCAGTAACACGGGGGCGGGTACCTCTTTCTCCCAGGAGACTAGGGGAAGGTTTATGAGATGAACCGTAAACCATAGGGAGTGCTGTGCCTGGGTCCTGACAGTAGGGGGCAGTGCTATGCGGTGGCCTTTGGGCCATGGCCCCTGAGTCCCAACCCAGCATTCCTCAGCAGAGACACAGCTCAGGCCATGGAGGGAGGCACCCCCTGTACCCTGCAGACTGACCCCTGAGCGCCTGCCTCCACTGCTTTGTAATCAGGAAATCTACCCATAGTTGAAACAGCTGGGAAAAGAGAAAAAAAGGCAAGTGAGCCTAAAATAAAAATAAGCACTTTGGGATCCAGGGATTCCTAGAGACAAGGGAAGAAACCGAATACCGTAGGTGTTAAGAATGAGGACTCCAGAGTCAGACAAAATCACAGGGTTCACATCCCAGCTCTGAAACATCCAGTCTGCTGATCACAGAAGCACTTTTAACCTCTCTGTGCATTGTTTCCTTCTTTGTAACAGAGGGACCAGGGCCAAAATTTAAGGAGGCGCCCACTCTCAGGTTTGCACAAGTGGAGAGAATGAGCATGACCTTAGATTCTGGACACCCAGGTGCCTCGCTGGCCTCACCTGGTCTGGCCTTGATGGGAACGGCTGCAGCGCCACCGGCTGGGGTGGCTGGAGAGAGCGCAGGGCACCTGAGATGAGACAGGTCCTCGGTAAAGTTGTAGTTGTGCTAACTCACCACACGCCAAGCTCTTAAAATAGATTTCAGTATCTCCACGGTCTCTGCCAGTACAATCTTTCTCCAAAGTTCCCGCAGCACAGAACTAGAATAACCAAAAGCGGGCCATTCCTTTCCCAGCCCGGTGTTCTGCCTCCACAGTGGTTACTGCTAAGTGGGAGTACTGAGGCCGTCCTCTAGATGGCGGGTCATCCCACAAATCTTGCGCATCTGTGCAGCCGCACGACGGAGTCTCTCCAGTTCTCCCCCGCCCCACACAGGCTGTGTCTGTGGACCACTCCAACTGTCATAGTCCTCTAACACATTGCCTGACACAAAATAGACAGCAAATATCTAATAGCTAATTGGGCAGATGTCTCGTTCCCAAATTAATAAATTTATAATGGTAGGTTAAAGTTAGCAAATAATATTATTAACTGTATGTCAATCATAAATAGTTTCAAAAGACAATTAAAGGGCATTTGTCCCATAATATTTGGAATAAGATATTCCATTTCTGCATTTACTTCCTTTCAGAGCTTTTTGGCAGATGCCGGTTTCTGTTCCCATCCGTGTGGGTTTTGCTTTGGGGAGCGTTTGGGGTCCCAGAATCCACCCCCTCCCACCCCTCGCGCAGGTTGCCGGGTCTCCATCCTCTCTGGGCAGCACATCCCTGAAAAGTGCGACGATTTGAGACACAAAGGCTAATGGAATCTTGGGACTGTCTTCTTCATTGTGGCATAAACGCCGCCTTCGCTGGCACTGCAGAAGTCGCGGACCCCAGTCCCAGGGCCGGCAGGGCGCACGCAGGTTCCCACTCGAAAGGCGCGGTGGCCCGGCGCAGTCGCCAGATGGCGCTACGCTCCCAGCCACGGAGCTCCGGGCCCAGTCGGCTCCGCTCCGGCACCCGACAGGCGGAAGACTCGGAGGGGACGCGGCTCTTCAGCCTCCACCACCTGCTCAGCTCCAGCAAGTGTTGAAGTCTGGCCCAGTGAATGTGGCCTGATCCTTCACTCTGTCTAGGAAATCCAGAAAGCTGATTTTATTTGAAATGTTGGCCACTAATGTACGTTAAATGTTTGAAAGAAACTCATTTTCTAATGCAGGTAGCGAGTCGCTTGACCCTGGGTGGGCCTGGCCAGGGAGGGAGCCGCGCGGGGGCGCAGCAGGACCGTTGCTCCCGACCGGCAGGCATGCGTGTTGGGCCGTTGTCCAGGGCCTGAATTTAAGCCGGGAGGACTTAACAGGGGTCAGGACTCAGATCGCCTAGTGAGGAAGGAGGTGGGTCTCCACTCGTCCCTCCAAACTTCAGGCATCACCACGGGCGTCTTTACCTTGCCCACTGCGCCCAGAGAACCCCCTTCCCGCCATGACTTACTTCCTAACGCTCCTAATGAGTGAAACACTTTTTATTTAAAAACCCATTTCTCATGGAAAGGTTTAAACATACGCAGAAGTAGAAAGAGTAACAAAATGAATGCCACGTCCCACCACCCAGCTTCAGCAATCCTTGCTCACGGCCAGGTGGTGTTACCTAGACGGCTCCCCCTACACACACTGCAACTGGCACCATTTCCCACCCCCATGAGTTATTTTGAAGCAAATCCCAGATATCATATCTCTTCCTTGATAAAATACGCCAGTGTGTACCAGTAACAGATACAACAATATAACTATACCATTGTCCCGCTACTAATACTCTGACCCCACCAAAAACGTTACCTGAGTATCATCAGATTTCAGTGTCCAAATGTCTTCAAGTTCTTCATAGACGTGTTGTTAACAGTTGATTTTTTGTAAGTCAGGTCCAAATAAAGTCCATACAGTTCATGTAGTTGATTTCAAAAGTTCTTTGAATTAAGGTAAAAATTTACACATAGTGAAATGAACAGATCTGAAGTACACAGTTCTAAGAGTTTTGATAAATGTAAACACCTTGTGTGATCAACATATTAATCAAAATATAAAGGTTTTCATCACCCCCTGAAAATTCCCTGTCTTCCCCCCATCAAGCCTGCCACAGAAACCACTGATCTGATTTCTATTATCCTAGAGTACATCTGCCTGCTCTAGAAATGTGCATAAATGGAATCAAACTGAATGGACTTTTCTCTGCCTGGCTTCTTCCACCCAGTATGTATTGAGATTCATCCACGGTGTTGCATAAACTAATACTATAGTTCAATATTTTTATTCCCTTGTAGTATTCCACTGTGTGAATGCAACACAGTTTATACTGCGATACGTCTTATTAGGAAATCTCTGCTGATGGACGCGTGGATTGCTCCCTGGTTTGGTACGTAATGAATAAAGCTGAAGTCTTTTTCCAGCAATTTTCTCTTTGGCAAATGCCTAGTAGTAGAACTGCTAGATGACAGGAAAGGTACATATTTAATTTTGTAAGACTCTACCTAGGAGTTTTGAATTGTGCTTGTACCATGTATGTTCCCACCAACAGTACAGAGTGTTTCACTTGCCCGGCATCCCCTCAGTGTTTGCCGTTCCCCGTCCTTTTAATTTGAGCCATTGAGGGGAGTGTATAATTGTATCTCATCATGGATTTAAGTTGCATTTCCCTGATGTGCCGGGAATGAGGTCTGCCTGTTTTTATTCATCTGAAGATGTCTTTATTTCACTGTTATTCTGATCAGACAGTGTATTTCTCTTGTGTATGCAATTCTAGGTGGTTAGATTTTCTTTCAGGTGCTGTCCCCTGTAGTCCCCTTGCAGAGCCTTTCCTGGGACTTTGCAATCCAGCTGCTGATCCCCCACAGCAGCCAGCAGGCACATCACCGCCTGCCCTTTCTCTGTGCAGCTTCCTCCCACACGACAGCAAGCCCCACACATCCATCCTGCTTAGCACCCTCCACCCCCAACCTCTGCCTCCTCAGCTACTCTCCACATGGGCTCGCCTCCCTGCACCCAAACCAAAATCTGGAGCTCACATCACATCTTTCCCTCCTCTCAAAGATGCCAGGCTTGCACTGGCTATGTTAGAACACCTGAAAACATCTGCATCATTATTGTGTCCAGTTTTAGAGAAGTTTGCCAGGGGACAGTAAATCTGAAACAGTCCCGCCCTGTGGCTGAAGTCCAAGTCATTTGATCTGCTTTTTAAATACGGTCGTTCCCTTGCCCTCCTTGTTTGTCCTGTTGAGTCGCCCCCATTCTGGACTTAGCTTGTCAGGGCCCACCGTTGTTTAACACGTTTCCCATCCACTGTGGTTCCTGTAAACTGGTAGTTCTGTCCAGAGGCTGGATCAGACTGAGGCTGTTTCTCGACCTGTCAGAGGTCGTTAAGATGGGGACTTCCCACAGCATGCCTGTCATGCTCCATCTCCTTTCATGATGGGGGCAGCCTTAGGTTATAGGACTGCCTAGATTTATTTTTTATTACAGATTTGCATAAACATGATGTTCTTTTTTTTTTTTTTTTTTTTTGCAGTTTTTGGCTGGGGCTGGGTTTGACATGCCACCTCTGGCACATGGGGCCGGCGCCTTACTCCTTTGAGCCACAGGCGCCGACCCTAGTCATGATATTCCATGTCAGTTTTCCTTCTGCATTTATTTATTGAATGCATCAATAAAAGGACATTCCCCAGGGTCAACCCTGTGGTTACCCCAAGGCACAGTCAGTCCTTAAGCCAAAAGTGAAAGTCTGGGCTGGTTTCCTTGTGTGGTCCAAAGTTGTTCGGTGAAGTTTCTTTTTCCTCCCTTCTTTCTTCCTTTTGTCCTTCTCTCTCTCTCTCTTTTTTTACATTATCATTGAGAACTTGAAAACTTAAACATATTTGATGTGTTTTCAATTTAGCCACTGAACATTGAAGTTTCCCAATGTTGGACAGGGGGAGGCCCTTCACATTGGCTCCTGGGTCCTTTAGACACAATCTGGGTAGTTTTTGAGCAAATCCTTGCTTTCTGGTGTGACAAGCGTCCTGGGGTCATCCTGTATGTTGCCAGCCCAGGATCTGGAATCTTCCACTTCTACAGCGAAATGTGGTTCCTTTTCACGGACCACAGTCGGGAGGTAAGAACACTTGTAACTATTGAATGAATTCAAGGTCTCTTCAGTGAATATATAAGGAAATGCATTTTCTTTTAAATTTTATAAGAGATAATATACTATGGGTTCATATGGACCCATATGAATAGTTCAAATTCACTTAATGTAATAGGGAGTTGCTCCCTTTTCGAGGTTGGTTGGTTTGTTTTTTTGAGATGGAGTCTCACTCTGTCACTCGGGGTGGAGTGCTGTGGCATCATCACACCTCACAGCAACCTCAAACCCCTGGGCTCAAGAATCTTCCTGCTTCGGCCTCCTGAGTATCTGGGACTACAGGCATGTGCCACCTTCCCCAGCTAATCTTTCTTTCTTTCTCCTTCCCTCCCTCCCTTTCTCCCTTCCTTCATTCCTTCCCTCCCTCCCTCTCTCCCTTCCTTTCTTTTTTTGTAGCAGAGACAAGGCCTTGCCCTTGACCAGGCTGGTCTCCAACTCCAGGGCTCAAGTGGTCCTCTTGCCTCATCCTCCCACAGTGCTAGGATTTACAGGTGTCCACATCCCTCCAGACTCCAGTTTTTGATGTTTGATCACCACCAGCTGTAATCCTTCACCTTTCCACACCCCTCTCAGCTCCACACCTGTACAAGCTGGTAAGAAAGCCCATCTTCTCCCCCAAACCCACACCTGCCACCTGCCCCACCCCTATCCACAAGCCAGTCCCCTCTCCTGCTCTTTCCAGCACTCCAGACTTGCTTGGGAGGCCTGCAAGCTCCCCTCACAGACCTCAGTTATGTCAGTGATAAGCTTTTTCATACCCTTTGAAATACCCTTTGGTGGATATGTGACATCATCAGAATTGAATACAAACCAAATCTTGCGAATCTCTTCTGCTTTTGTGCGATGGCCACAGAACACTTAGCTTTATGACTTTATGTTTATATTCTTTGTCTGAAAACAACTCCATTCTGTATATTTCCTGTTATAACAGATAGGTTCAGAATCATGATATCATTATTACCATCAATACCTTTGTGAAAACCTGTGTTACTTTTCAGTTCACTTTCTCCTCAGAGAATGTCTGTTTAGGGGTGTACCCTTAAATTGGTGTGTCTCGAATGGCTAAACTACTTTTCTCTGGTGGCTATACTGCTGCCTCGTACACAGGTTTATTTTAATTTCTATTTTTAGGTTTTCTATTTTTTCCTTTTTTTGACTTAGTTTTTATTGTTATAAATATTCATATAGTTAAAAAGTCAAGTCTATCAAGGAAGACAGGTACAAAGAATGGAGCTTCTATCCTAACCCTCTGTTCTCACACTGTATGGTTTATCTGTCTGTCATTCCTTTTTAATAAAAGCAAATATATATATTCATAAGCCTACATTTAGATAAGCATATTCTATGCCAACTCTGTCCACCTAACTGTTGTGCTTGATAGTCTCTAGAAAGCAGTCACCCCATAGCAATATACAGAAATATTAAAATCTTGTAACAAATTAAGGTCACATTGAATCAATTGAAATGCCTGGTACCAGTTCTGTTACATTGTTTAAGACACATAGATGTAAACATGTAGTCTTTCTCTGATGTCTGTGCTTTCTCTCTTTTTTTGTGAAAGTCTTCGAATTTATGACCTAATGGTTACACTAATACTAACGATGGCTTTATACCTGAGTCCCTGTTTTTGAGTCTGCTGGTTCCCTGATAGTAGCATTGTTGAAAATTAGCTAAAATCTTCTCTGACAACATTCATTTGAATGCACCTTCCTTTACTCCCAGTTCCTGTCCCTAAGGCCAGCAGAGTGCTGGTGCCGTTTGCCACACACTCCCCTCACCTTCCCTTGCCACTGTTACTGCACGTGGTCAGAACACATATCCTCTACGTAATGTATTGTTTTCCTTAAAACTGTCACTTAGTCTTAATTCTGCATTTAAATATATATTGTATATTCAACCTTGAGACGCCTTAAATGCGTCTTCAGTCATTTTGATTATTGGAAGCTTGATCTCCAGCAGTTCCCCAGGTAAGGCTGGGGAGCCTCCCGCACTGACTCCTTCCAAGTTTAAAAGGGTATTTCTGCAGCCTTTATATTTGAAGGTCTCCTTGTGGACACCTACTTCTGGTAATGTTTCATCCTATTCTAAGGAAGCTAATCTGTTTGTTATTCTCCCTTTTGTTATGGTAAACATGTAGAATTAGATTTTTTTCTATATTACTTAGGAACAGGGTTTATCTTATACTCAGGAGAGGAGATTAGGCCAGACGCAAGGTTGTTTTGTTTTGTTTTGCTTTGTTTTTTAGCTTCAGAGTTAGTTCTAGGGGTCTTTATTCTAGAAAGGTGTTCTAAAGTGGCCCATCCTTTCTGTAAGGAGCCCGACTCCCTTGCAGACTAATGCCTGGTGTCTCTCTTCCCTGTGGCCCTCCTGTTCCTCCCGACTCTATCTGGATTCTGTTCGCCAGAGGGAACCAGGAGGTTTGGAAACACGACCAATGCTCTGTAACTGTAAAGCACACTTCCAAGCCCTGCCAGTTACTAACTTTTTGACATATCACCAAACAAATTTTCTTTACAAGTATATATATCTTTATTTGTGTGTGTATACATACACACACACACACGAACAGTTGTTTTGAACTGGCAAAAGAGAAGTCATCCTCACAGAAAATTACATTTCCATACCAAAAAATGTTTGATGTTTCAAAGGCAAAATATTAGAACTATAATGATAAATTTTCCCAATGATAGTAATATACTCAAAATTGTAAAAGCTTCTCATCACTACATAAAATTATTGATCATATCTAAAGATCTTATTGAAGTAAAAAAGATTATGCTGTGTAAATCTGTCTAAATCAATTATTAGAGAATCGATCATTACTTTGATATTCTATTCTCAAGTATCTAAACTCAAAGAAGGCCGGGCTTGATGGCTTACACCTGTAAGCCAGCACTTGGGAGACCAAGGTGGTTAATTACCTGAGCTCACAGGTTCGAGACCAGCCTGAGCCAGAGTGAGACCTCATCTCTTAAAATAGCCGGGCAGGCGCCTGTAGTCCCAGCCATTAGGGAGGCTGAGGCAAGAAAATCATGTAAACCCAGGAATTTGAGGTTGTTGTGAGCTGTGATACCACAGCACACTACTGAGGGTGACAAAATGAGACTCTGTCTCAAAGAAAAGTAAAATAAAATAAACTCAAAGTAATGGATCTTTCCTTTTATTTCATAAGAACCAAATACTAAAAAAAGAAGAAGAAGAGTTTCTGATATCTGCTTTCCAGAAGAGCTCCAATAATGAGACATCCCTCACCTTAAAAACAGGGGCTCTACCAGGTGGTCCCTATAGGTGCCCTCCATCCCTGGCCGCCCACAAATTATGAGGACTACAGTGTTGGAAGTTTCAAGTTATGAGTTCCTCAGACTTTTGGTGGTACAAGGAATGCTCTTTTGTCATAGATTATTAACCACATATCTATTTCAGCTCCTCACATATCTTTAGATCTTGAGGTAACCAGGTTCTCCACTGTGTTTTGCTGTCCTAGTTCAGTTGCCTTTTGAAGCAGTGATTTCATTTGGCCTCTTTAATCACGCAGTCTTTTGGTATAATTTACCTGGTACCATGGGAGTCTGACACATTTGAATTAAAGTTACTCCAGCATGGGAATCGATGTGCACCCCCCATATCCTGTCTAACACTATTTTACTTTTAACATTTTATACTCAAGTGACTCTATTCTGGGGGGATTACTGTTGATTTTTGAGTCATCTTTGTTTGTTTGTTTGTTTGTTTTTTGAGACGGAGCCTCAAACTATCCCCCTGGGTAGAGTGCCATGGCATCACAGCTCATAGCAACCTCCAACTCGTGGGCTCAAGCGAGTGTCCTGCCTCTGCCTCCCAAGTAGCTGGGACCACAGGCGCCCACCACAACGCCCGGCCATTTTTTGGTTGTAGCCATCATTGTTGTTTGGCGGGCCCGGGCTGGGGATTCAAACCCGCCACCTTAGGTGTA
>CAUYQV010061367.1:0-13388 GCA_963574575.1 Galagoides demidoff
CAATTCATAATTGCCAGGTCATGGAAGAAGCCCAAGTGCCCATCGATCCACGAATGGATCAACAAACTGTGGTATATGTACACCATGGAACACTATGCAGCCATTAAGAAGGATGGAGACTTTACGTCCTTCATGTTCACATGGATGGAGCTGGAGAATCTTCTTCTGAGCAAAGTATCACAAGAATGGAGGAAAAAGTATCCAATGTATACACCCCTATTATGAAACTAATTTATACCTTTTATATGAAAGCTATAACCAAATAGCCTAAGAATGTGGGGAGGGGGGAGGGAGAAGGGACGGGGGAATGGGCGGAGGGAGGGGGATTGGAGGGATCACTTCTGAGGTTTAACTTAAAGGGGTACAAGTGAATCTTTGTAAGAGTAGAATATGAACATTTTAAAACAATAACTGAGAAAATGACATGAAGGCTGTGTTGATCAGTTTGATGGAAGTATTTCGGATTGCATGTGAAAACCCCACACTGTACCCCAGAAGTGCGTTAATGTACATAGTTACCAGTCAATAAAAAAAAAAAATCTTTTCCCATTTTGAAGGCTATTTGCTTTGATTGTTCTGTCCTTAGCTGTGCAGAAGCATTTCAGTTTAATTAAGTCCCATTTGTTTACTTTTGTTGTTGGAATTGGGACAGAATTCTTCTTCATAAAATCTTCCCTCGAGCCGACATACTCAAGAGTTTTTCTCACACTTTCTTCAAGGATTTTTATTGTTTCATTTTTTAGGTTTAAATCTTTTATCCATCTTAAGTCAATTTTTGTAAGTAGTGAAAGGTGCAGATCCAGTTTCAGTATTTTGCATGTGGTTATCTAGTTCTACTAGTGCCATTTGTTGAATAGGAATTCTTTTTTCCAGAATATGAAAAAAATATGTTTGGTTTATCAAAGAGCAGATAATGTTGAGACTAGTTTCATCTCTTGGTTTTCTACTATATTCCATATGTCCATGTCTCTATTTTTGTGCCAATACCATGCTGTTTTAGTCACTATGGACTTATAACTAAAGTTTAGTAGAGTGATGACTCCGGCTTTGTTTTTGTTACTAAGAATTGCCTAGGCTATATAGGTTTTTTTCTGGTTCCATATAAAATGAAGAACAATATTTTCCAGTTTTTCAAAGTATGACGTTGGTATTTTAATGGGGATTGTATTGAATCTGTAGATTGCTTTGGGTAGTATAGACATTTTTACAATGTTGAAAGAACATGGTATGTTCTTCCATTTGTTAATGCCTTCTGCTATTTCTTTTCTTAGAGTTTCATAATTCTCTTTTTGTAGATGTCCTTCACCTCTTTCATTTCATTTTCTGTGAAATTTCTGTGAACATAATTATGTCTTCGATTAGCTTCTCAAGTTGGCTGTTGGCATATACAAAGGCTACTGACTTGTGGACATTGATTTTATATCCTGAGATGTTACTATATATCTCGGTCACTTCCAGGAATCTTGTGGTTGAATCTCTGGGCTTCTCTAAGTATAAGCTAATATCTTTGGCAAAGAGCAAGAGTTTGACCTCCCTTGAACCCACCTGGATTTTCTTCATATCCTTCTTTTACTTGATTACATTGGCTAGAACTTCCAGCACTATGTTGAATAGTAGTGGTGATAGTGGCCATCCCAGTCTGGTTCCAGTTCTAAGTGGAAAAGCTTTCAGTTTTACTCCATTCAGTATGATATTAGCTGTGGATATGTCATTGATGGTTTCACTCAGCTTAGGAAATGTACTACCTAAGCCTATGTTCTTAAGTGTTCTTGTTAGAAAAGTATACTGAATTTTATCAAATGCTTTTTGTCAATCTATTAAGAAGATCACACAGTCTTTGTATTTTATTGTATAGATACAGTGAATTACATTTATGGATTTGAATATATTAACCCAGCCTTGCATCCTTGGGATAAAACCTACTTGATCATGTTGTATAATTTTTTTAATGTGTAGCTTTATACTATTGGCTAAGATTTTATTGCACATTTTTGCATCAATATTCATTGGTGAAATAGTCTGTAGTTCTCCTTTTTAATTGTGTCCTTTCCTTGTTTTGGTATCAGGGTGATGTTTGCTTCATAGAACATGTTGGGGAAGATTCCTTCCTTCTCAATGTTATGGAATAATTTCTGTAATATAGGTACAAACTCTTCTTTGGAGGTTTGAGAGAATTCTGTTGTGAAGCTGTTTTGTCCAGGGCTTTTTTGTGTTGGAAAGTTTTTATTTTTTTCTTCAATTTCAGTGTTTGATATTGATCTATTCAAGAGATCTATTTCTTGGTTATGTCAAGAGAAAAGGTGCAATTCCAGGTATTGGTCCATTTCCTTCACCTTGTCAAATTTTTGCTCATAGAGTTTCTTGTAGCTGGAGATAATGTCTCATATCTCTGTTATATGTGTTATTTCTCCCTTTTCATTTCTGATTGAGGTTACTGGAGATTGTAACTTTCTGTTTCTAGTTAATCTGGCCAAAGGTTTATTAATTTTATTTATTTTTTGAAGAACCAAATTTTTGTTTTATTAGTTTTCTAAATAATTCTTTATTTTCAATTTCCTTTATATCTGATTTAATTTTGTTTTTTTTTCTTTTGCTAGGTGTGGGATTGAATTGTTCATCATTTTATATTTCCTTAATATGGTTCATGAGATTGTTGATGTGAGGTCTTTCTCTTTTTTGGAAGTAGGCATCTAATGCAATACATTTCCTGATTAGGAATGCTTTTGCATTATCCCTCAGGTTTTGGTAACTTGTAGCTTCAGTCTTGTTTTATTTGAGGAATTTAACAATTTCTTCCTTGATCCAACTGTCCTTCAGCATAAGATTGTTTAGTTTCCATGCCTTTGTGTTAGGATAAAAAGTTTTGTTGGAATTGAGTTCCACCTTTATTGCCTTGTGGTCTGAGAAGACACAAGGTATAATTTCAGTTCTTTTAATTTTGTGGAGGTTTGGTTTTTATCCTAAGATATGATCTATTTTGGAGAATATTCCATGGGCTATTGAGTAGAACATATTCCTTAGCTTTGGGATGGTGTATTCTGTATATGTCTCTTAAGCCCATTTGTTCTAGGGTCATGTTTAAGTCCCTTGTATCTTTGTTGAGTTTCTGTTTAGAGGATCTGTCCAGTTTTGCCAGTGGATTGTTAAAGTCCCTAGATATTATGGTGTTATGGTATGTCATGTTGCTCAGACCAATCAAGGTCTGTTTCATAAATCTGGGAGCATTTAATTTATGTGCATAAATATTTAGAATTGACATGTCCTCCTTTATTTTTCCCTTGATCAGAATGAAGTGACTGTATCTGTCTTTTATAACTTTAGTTGCTTTAAATCCACTCATATCTGAAAATAAGAATGGGAACCCTCATTTCATCTGATTTCTATTTGCATAAAATACTGTTTTCCAACCCTTTACCCTGAGTCTAGATTTGTATTTTAAGGTTAGGTGTGTTTCCTGGAGACTTGTGTTTTTCCATCCAAATTGGCCAGCCTGTACTACTTCAGCAGCAAATTTAAGCCATTAACATTTATTGAGAGGATTGGTAAGTGTGGTGGAGTTCTATTCATCTTATTTTGTGAAAGTCCATTGCTAAGTTTTATCCTTTGCCCATTGTGGAAGCTAGGTTTTTGTCCTTTAATTCCTGGGTGTTTATTTTGTCAGTGTGGCATTGTGTTCAGTGTGAAGAATAGGTCTAAGTATTTTCTGTAGAACTGGTTTTGTTGTGGCAAATATCCTCAGTATTTGTGTATCAGTAAAAGACTTGATTTTTCCATCAAATTTGAAGCTTACTGTAGCAGGATACAGAATTCTGGACTGAAAATTGTGTAGTTTAAGTAGTTTTAAAGTATATGACCATCCTCTTCTGGCTTAGAAAGTTACAACTGAGAAGTCTGCTGCCACTATGATGAATCTACCCTTATAGGTTAACTGGTTTACTCCTGGCTGCTTGCAGAATTTACTACTTCATCTTGACAGTAGACAGGTTTATTACAGAGTGTCCTGGAAATGCTCTGTTTGTGTTGAGATGACCTAGGGTTTGATATTCCACTAAGAGGAGTGTTTTGGAATCTTTAGTAAATCTTGGGGAATTTTCAATGATGATATCCTCCAACAGGGCTTCCCTTCCTTTGGGATATTCTTCTTTCCCTTAAGTGATACTTATAAATCATATGTTTCAATGCTTCATAAAGTCCCATAATTCTCTGGGGGGTAGAATTTATTTCACTTCTTTTCTGCCTTGTTAACTACCTGGGTTATCTCAAGAGCTTCATCCTCTACCTTTGAGATTCTTTCTTCTCCATGGTCTAGTCTGTTATTGATGCTTCCTACTGAATATTTAAGTTCCCTGATTGTCTTCTTAATTTCTTAAGCTCTGCCATATCCTTTTTATATTTGTCATATCTTTCATCCATTTTTTCATTTCTGTTTTTCCACTTTCTCATCAATTCTCTTTATTGCCTTGGCCTTACCTGCAACTCCAGGACTTTGGGGAGGGGGTTGGATTTGGCTGGTCTCTTGAGGTCTTGAGCTCCTTATCTGCCTGGCAAAAAGCAAGATCCCACCTCCACCAAATATGGAAAAAGAAAAAAAAACCAAAATTTAAAAATTAAAAATTTCAGCAGTAGGATTTCAAACTAGGATTACAGGCATGAGGCACTGTGCCTATCCTCCTTATGGTTTTCTTATCTAACATTCTTTGATAACAAAAGAGCTCTCTCTTCCTCTATCTATAAGAGGATTGAATAATTATCATTAAACTTTGAACAATTTATAGACCCTGATTCCTCTTTTCACCATCATATGTTTCTTTTGCTTCATGTATGAATTGGTTTCATAGATTTTTAAAAATTATATACTGTAACTTTTGTATGAACTATAGCAAACATACATAAAGTACACAAATTATAAGTATGTAGCTCAGTGAAGTTCCACACAATGTTATAACTTCATGGATATTTCCTTATTCTTTTGTGAGGTTCACATAGTCCCTAATTTAGCCAGTGGGAGCCCCTGTTTGCTATGTTTTATATCCTTTGAACATGAATCCATTGGTTTCTGAGTATGCCTTTGAGCAAAACAAGATATTTCAACTTTATCTTATGTCTTCCCATAGTGGTTAATGGATTTAGAAACAAAGTTTTGGACACTAGGTGAGCTAATTGCGACTGCGGTGTTATTGCTCCTGGGGTGGGGGTGGGGAGAGAGAGAGGGAGAGATTTGAGTGTGTGTGTATATATATATATATATATGTATATATATATATATATAATCATCTACAACTTAAAAATTCAAACTCAACATGACAGGATTCTTCCTTATCTTTTTCTATTTCATATTTGTATTTCCTTTATTACACAGTGAGATCCCAATGCATTGATTCATGTGCTCTATCCTATAATGCACAGAAAACAGTTTCAGAATTACTACATCAATACCATTTCTGACAACCAATCTACTAAGTAAAGTTCAAGATCTGTTTGCACTTCCTTTTGTCCTAATATTCACCTAAGAGTATACATTCATATTGTATTTGAAAGCTATTTGAATCCATCTTTTCTGTGTTTATTTATATCAGTATGATATATCATTATGTTCATTTATTTTCCTGCCTGTATGTAAGTATAAGTTTTAATTTTTAAATCCTATTTCAGTTTTGAATTTTGAATATGTAAAACTTTACATGGTTATAAAGTCAATACTAGGTAAAAATTTGTTCAAGGAAGAGGAAGTCTCATTCCATTTTTACCCTTCCACCCTTTTCCTGCTTGTTCTCTATAGGAAACATTTTAGTTTCTTATTTATCATTCATCTGTTTATTATAAAAAGAAGAAAAAACATGCATCTATACATACACTCACTTTTATTCTTTATTATGCAGAGGTTTGCATGCTATGTGTACTTTCTTTTTAGCCTTCTTTTTTATCCTGACAGTTATTCCATATCACTATATAAAGATCCTCCTCTGGTAGTCCTTTGTGTGGATGTAATAAGGTTATATGTGTGGGGGGGTCTTTAGATTCTTCCCAGTATTTTATTATTAGAAATAATGCCAGAAGAAAATTTGAAAAATAGAAAAAAATTAAAAAAAGAAATAATGCCACCCTGAATTACCTTGCATTTGTGTTTTTGTTTTTTTAAACCTATACAATTGAAGTGTATTCAGGATGAAGTATTGTAACTGACATTTCTAGTAAGTAAGTATATTGATACGTAGATAGGTAAAAAGAAATAGATCTATAGTTTTATTAACTAATGCCAAATTTCCCTTCATATAGGTTACAGCCTTTTGCACTCTCACTAGAAATGCATGAAAGAGGCTGTTTCTCCATGAAGTACATTGTTAAGCTTTTAAACTTTTGCCAATTGTATAGGTAAGAAATAGTATTTCAGTGTAGTTTTTTAAAAAAATAAACTTTTTAATTCAGAAAAGTTTTAGATTTACAGAAAAAAATGTGAAGATGGTGGAAGATTTCTATGTACTCCCTATTCAATGTTAAACCTCTTACATTAGGGTAATACAGTTTTAGTGTTTACTATAATTTTAATTTGCCCTTCTGTTATTATAAGTAAGGTTAAGCATATTTTTATATGCTTAAGGGCCATTCCTATGTCCTTTTCTGTAAACTGCTTTTTCTTTTTTTTAATTCTAAAAATGGGTTTTAAGAATTTAAAAATATATGTTATATTAGAGTGATTGATGCTTAATCTGTGAAATATATTCTAAATGTTTTCTCCTATCATGCATATAATATATGACTTTTATTATAGTGTTTTTGTTGTGCAAATTAAAAAAAATTTAGATAATTTCACTTTTTCTTTTTTTATTTGAATTTGAGTTGTAGTTAAAAAGAATTTTCCCATATCCAATTGTAAAGGAATTCACTCATATTTTCTTCTAATACTTGCAATGTTTCATTTTTTATAGTAGCAGTTGCTTAATTTTAAAAAATTATTTATGCTAAATCTCAAAGGCTACTGGCACTCAAAAGATTCATTCGAGGAGAATTCAGTGACTAGAGGAAATGGAGAAGATGAAGAAGCCATGTTCCTTACCTCTCCTAGGCACAAAGAATGGAAATTTTGGATTGTTAGGCCAGGACTCAACATAGTCGTCATTGACTAGCTGAAAGAATGAATAAATACATTAATTTATAAGTAAAATGACACATGGTTTAAACGTCATGCTGTCTCTGGAGAATCTAATAAACATCAAAACTAAAAAATGAGAAATGGAAGAATAAACAAGTGGTACTCTTTCTGGTTTATAGGCCAGGTTGTCCAGTATGAGAAACTCTCAGATCTTGAATCCCGAGGAAGGGCTCAGCATTTACAGAGGGCTAGGCATGTCTTATTCATTCTTATTTTCTCTGTGGAGTCTCCTTTTCTGATTGTGGTTATTTTGGAAACTGTACTATTTGGGAGTATTTATCTTCTGGGCAATCATAGGATAGAAAAATGCAGCTTCTTATTAGAAGTCTAATTCCTGGAGTCATCTTGATGCTAGATGTGCAATCATTTTTTTCTTCATAGATTTTTCCTATGTCTTTATGACACCAAATAGCTGAATTAAATGTGTTAAATTAGTTCAGTAATCCAGATGTTTAGTGATATAGTGCAAATTTATTACCATGTGATAATGCTATATGACTACATAGACTTTCTATGTCTTAACAAGTTAGATGTACTATGCACAATTATGTATAAATTAACAAAGTTGCTAAATTAATTGTATGTGATGGTTTCTATAACTGAATTATACTTCCTGGAGTGTTTGATCCCTGTCTTCTGTCTCACTTAGAAATGTGCAAAAGTTTTGGTGGTCTAAATCTAGATTTTCATTTTGCCCCTGCCAGTTGCCACTTTAACTTAAAAAATGTTTCCTAAGCCTAATCAAAAATGGGTTGAAAATTTACCTTAGTGATATTGAAAATTTAAATAAGATAATGTAGATAAAGCACCTAACAAAATGACTTAACATAAAAATGCACTCAGTAAATATCACCAGTTATAATTATTGTTAACCAATCCTTATAATGCCTCTTGATTCTGTCATCACCATCATCACTTACTGTTTCATATTTGTGTATAAATTAATTTGTATGTATATAATCATGAATTTTATTTTTCTTTCATATTTGAACAACTTAGTTTTTTAATTCTCAAGATTATATTTTAGAACGAATAAGAAATTATTCTATTTTGGAAATGAGTGTTTTATTTTATTTTTCTTTTTACCCTTTCTTTATCTTTGTCTTTCTTTTAGAGAGAGGGTATTGCTGTGTCACCCAAGGTTGAATGCAGTGGCCATTCACACATGCAACCACAGAACACTAGAGCCTGGAACTCCTGGGCTCAAGCAGTCCTTCCCACTCAGCTTCCCAAGCAGCTGAGACTATAGGCATGACCGCCATATCTAGCTACTGAGGTTTTTATTAATAGTACTTAAATTTTGCTTCTCACTCACGTCCCCCTAATTCGGGTCTTGAATGCCAGTCCCTCTACCTTTTGATTGAGTTGGGGATGAATTTGAAGTAGGAGATTAAAGGACAACAGCACAGGCATGACAATTAGGGTCTTCTGATGGGGCAGGGGCTGTTGATACCAGTAATCTGGATCTTGAGGCTGCCTCTACTCTTTCTTGTATTGCCAGTTAGCATCTGGGCTTTGAGCAGATTCCAATTAGGCAAAACAGCTCTTTGGGGGCTGATGAGTGGGGGATGCTCCTTTGGGGCTTCCCATTTCTAGTGTGGTAGAAGGTGTTTGGAGAGATTTCCCTTTTCTGCATTTGATTTGTTTTTTAGAACTTCTATGCTACTCCAGATGTTCCTCTCTGCCTCAGGCCCTTTATCATCTCATCCCTCCGCTATAAGCCCAGCTGAAATTTTTAAAATCCAGGAATCATGGTTAGTTTTTAGCATCTCACAACGATGTATCCCTGAGAGACAGCAGCCTAATTACCCCAGGCTGGGTTTTGGCACCCTGGTGGGTAAGCCACTCTTGCATATACATGGAGTGATTGTCAATGGTTGCCTGTGTGGTCTATGGTCTTTGTCACACTGTTGGGTGTGACAAGACCTCCATGAACCCTGGCCTTTGGCCCCAGTTTTAGGAGCAGGTTTCCTTTATTTGCTGACAATCTTTATCATATATGTATTGCTTTTTTTTGCAATACCAGTGGTTTATTCAAAGGTTTATTAATATTGATTTAATATATTCATATGAAAAAATACAGCCCTGAGAGAATAAAGCTTATGTAGGCATTGTGGGGGGTCCCTTTGGGGGTTCACTCTGTATAACTCATAGCACTGAAAAGTAAAAATGGCAAGTTATAGTAGCTAAGTTCAAGATACAAAAGGCAATATTAATTCCACAGGAAGTGTAAAAGGATATGCAAATGTGATCAACTCCCAGGAAAACATTGCAATATATCACTCCAGGCTTTGAAATTATGCAGTTTAATAAACACTTGTTAAGAAGCTTCACACACCAAACATTGAATTTTAAAGCAAGAGTTTCTGATCACGTACTGTGTTAGAGGCATGGCATTATTTTCCTAAGCTTTTTGGAACCCTACAATGGAAGACTGGGGTGTTCAAAGTAGTGAATTTATCTGCAGCAGTCACATGTTCTTGGGAAAGCACAGATGGTTCTGGAAAAAAATTCATGTTGTTGTTTTTCAATTAAAAGCATAATTTAGTAATTTAGGAGTGCAGGCCATTAGAGTAGAACCTGAAGTAGAAATTTCTAAGGCAAATGTGTTTATCAAGTAACTGACGGGAAAATTATTCATGGACTTTTAATTAGTATATCCCTGACGAGAGAAGCTTTCCCTCACATTTCTTTCCACAACTTCCTTAGGTCCATGCTTCTTATATAGGATCTTGCCTATTCATTTATAATCAGAACCAAGCTCCAGCTCCTACAAAATGCAAAGGACTATTAGGAAGTTGTACCAGATATTAACATCTTAAAGACTGAGCTGTGCAGAAAGAGTGGGAAAAAAAATGATCATCTTTGAATGAGGTGGATTCTTAGACATTCCCATAGACTGTTTAGAGCCTGGACCAGGTTCATAGTGTTTCTAGACACTTATCAGTAACACATTGTTCTAAATTTGCTTATCTGGTGCTTTTGCAGAGCTTTACCCTGTTGTTTTAGTCCTGTGTTAAGAAATGAAGAGATAAAAGGATTACAGGGAAGGATAACACTAAAGTGAGTGGGGTGGGGGTGAAGGGAATAGTAATTTTTGTACACTACTGGTGGCAACTTAGCCTTTTGTATCAAAAGCCTGAAAACCTTGTATACTATTTAATCCAGCAATTCCATGTCTAGATATTTCTCTTAAAGAAATTTTTGAATTGGGCTGCAATAAACATTCTGATACAAACATCTTTATTGAAATGTGATTTTTTAAATGGGGCATGAGACTATGTAAGAGATTGAGGTTTTATGATTTCAGTTCCTATACTTATAAGAAATAAGTGAAATTTGTAGATTTAGAACAACAAACTGAGAATCAGAATCCCCATTTAGAATCAGAGGAACTGCCACTGACAGGCTCTGAGTCAATGGACAATTAATTTCTGGGCTTCAGTTTACCCTTAGAAATACTGTCTTAGTCTGTTCTGTGCTGCTATCGCAGAATATTATAGCCTGGGCAATTTAAAGAGAACAGAAATGTATTTGCTCACAGTTCTGGAGGTTGGGTAGATTGAGGCAACCAGCATTTGGTAAGGACCTTTCTGGTGTGTCAGTCCATGGTGAAAGGTGGAACAGCAGGAGAGCTCAAAACACAGAGACAAAGAGGATCAAATTCATCCTTTTACAAGGACTCCACTCCCACAATAATGCCACTAATCCATTCCTGAGGACACAATTATAAGAGGGACTTTATCTAACAAATGCAACCAGTGTAACCTAATTCTTTACACCCTCAATGAATCCCAAGCAATAAAAAAAAAAATGTTTTTTAATCCATTCCTGAGGGTGGAGCCCTTGTGCCTAATTTTCTTTTAAAGGTTCCACTTTTTAATACTGTTACAAAGGCAATTAAACTTCAACATGAAGTTTAGAGCTGATGTTCAAACCATAGCAGATTCCTACCCAGCAATAGAGGATTTTGTGAGGCTTAAGAAAGAAAGCAAACCAATTATAAATAACATGTATTAGTCAGTATCAGATGAAACACTTTACATTTATGATTCATATAAACCACATAATCCTATGCAGTAACTTATTATTTTATACATACGGTAATTGAGATACAGAGTGATGATGGAACTTAGCCAGGTCACGTGACGTGTAAGTGGACTAGCCCAGGTTCAAACCCAGAGCCTGTGCTCTAAGCCATTATGCATTATGTTTTCCAAACACTGAAGAATTGTTCAAGGGTAATTTAGCAAGAATATTTTGACTAAGAAGTTCTTGCAGGAGTAATGAGGGTCTGCTTAGGAAGATTTTGTCTTTCCTAAATTCAGTTTATTCCTACTGAACGTTAAAGCCCATGCTTCTGGTAACCCCAGTAGCTGCATCTAATTCCTACATAAATCACGAGTCTAAAATACAATGCTGAGTCATCATAGAGGCACTGGATTCTGCATAGTGTGCATTAGCGGGCAAACTATTCCTTTGTTTTGATTTGGCCAAACCAGAAAAAAAAGCTGACATTGAACTTGCATCTCAAACCTGAAAAAGCCTTTTTGAATTCCAATGTATCAACTATTGTTAGAAAGAATAAGTACAAATGAAGGGATAAAGTTTAATCTATCTAATAAATAAAGAGAGCCTTAGCCAGGGTTAGGGAGAAATTTGTTTCAGTGGTGCTCTAAGGAAGGATAGGGATTTACTGTACTCTTTTTCGTTATTTGCTAAAGCATTTAGAATAAGTTGGTGTCTGAGAGGGCATACTATGTCAGGACAGAGTTTAACTGTCTTCTAAAATTACAGTGCATATTTAATTGCTTATTGGCTTTTTTTCTTCAGAAAGGATTTGTTATCAATAAATAATTTCTTCATCCTGTTAAGGCTAATAATTTTAAGATCATAGATATGACTGTGGTATCCAGGGATTTTCTTAAATTTTTAGCTCCAGCAGAAGAAAACTGTAACTTAAGAAGAACCTTCCAACTGTTGCCAATCCTGAGTCTGAAAAAATAAATACAATCAATGAAAATAGTCTGGATAATTGTGATAAGAAAATGCTTTACGCTCAGCAGGGTTATGTGATTTATGAGGGTCACCCCTACTGTCAGCATTCTTCTTGCTATGATTAGACAATGGTGATAAAATACCTAGCCATAACAGCCATCAACCACAAGATGAAAGAGTAACAATAACAACAACAACAAAAGTTAATTGATTGTTTTATCTGCCCATCACAGTTTGATATGAGCAGCTTCTCCTCTTACCTAAATGCCCTTACCTATCTTAGCAAGGTCAAGGTATCATGCTGTCTTCACTGCCTTTCAAGGTAGCAGTTATCATGCTTTTTGGTCTCTAGACCTCTTTATACTCTTAAAAATTATCAAAGATGCCCAAGAACTTTTGGTAATGTGGATTATAACTATTAAAACTGATGAATGGGATGGCGCCTATGGCTCAAAGGAGTAGGGCACTGGCCCCATATGCTGGAGGCAGCAGGTTCAAACCCAGCCCTGGACAATAAAAAAATAATAATAGATGTGGCTTGGCACCCGTAGCTCAATGAGGAGGGAGCTGGCCACATACACTGAGGCTGGTGGGTTCTAGCCCAGCCCAGGCCAGCTAAACAATAATGACAACTGTAACTAAAAAATAGCCAGGCATTGTGGTGGGCACCTGTGGTCCCAAATACTCGGGAGGCTGAGGCAAGAGAATCGCTTAAGCCCAAGAGTTGGAGGTTGCTGTGAGCTGTGATGCCACAGCACTCTACCGAGAATGACATAGTGAGATTCTATCTCAAAAAACAAAAATAAAAGAAACTGATAAATAAAGTATTAATTTATTTTAAATTATAATCCTATTGAACGTGAATGTAAGATATAGCTCATAGAAATAAACTATACTTAATTCCAAAACAAAAACAACTAGTGAGAACAGAAAGATTTTGCAAATGACAAGTTGTCATATGTGTTTTTGCTTTCAATCAATTATAATATGTAAATTCTGTTGAAGTATGTGAAAAAAATCTTAATGTGAAGTTTGAACAGGGAAGAGTACTTTTTTTTTTTTTTTTTGAGACGGAGCCTCAAGCTATCCCCCTGGGTACAGTGCCATGGCATCACAGCTCATAGCAACCTCCAACTCCTGGGCTCAAGCGAGTCTCCTGCCTCAGCCTCCCAAGTAGCTGGGACCACAGGCGCCTGCCACAACGCCCGACCATTTTTTGGTTGCAGCCGTCATTGTTGTT
>CAUYQV010061368.1:0-14389 GCA_963574575.1 Galagoides demidoff
GGCAGGCGCCTGTGGTCCCAGCTACTTGGGAGGCGAAGGCAGGAGACTCGCTTGAGCCCAGGAGTTGGAGGTTGCTATGAGCTGTGATGCCATGGCACTCTACCCAGGGGGACAGCTTGAGGCTCTGTCTCAAAAAAAAAAGAGCTAGGCTCAGGCACTGCTGGTGGCCTCTACTGTGGGGAGCTGCTTGCCAGGGCCTTGGGCTGGTCGACAGTATTGGCAGCTCTGAGCAGTCACAGGCTGAGTGTCACCAGAGAACCCACCTTGTGCCTGACCTTACCCCCTGTGAGGACTACAGGGTCTCTAAGCCTTGATGTGGGCTAAGCCCTAAATCAGCTAATAGGCCCATGGTCCTTCACAGCTGTCTCTATGATCCAGAGGGACAGAGCAGGGGTGAGGTGGTATGGGACTCAGTGGGACAGACATGCTGCCCACACACTTCCCCAGCTGCCCTCGACCCTTTGGGGGCTGCTCAGATCTGTTTCCTTCTCTCCCAGCCCACTGGGACCCTAATAAGCTGGCTCTGGCTGTCATTGTGGGCCACACCGTTGGCCCTTTGTGCTTGAGTCCCCATGGGGGCAGGCATACCATGAGGCAGCAGTAAAGTGGCAGGCCCCAGAAGTCAAGGCTTGGGGACACTGATGGTCAATTTTAGGACAACACCCTGCAGGATGGGCATGAGTTCTGCTGCCCCTTCCCTCAGGAGGGCCTTCATGGAAGGTGCCATGGGGCAATGCCACAGTGTAGTCACAGCATGTGCACTGTGGGGAGGAGGGAGAAGGAAAGGGCTAGGCTGTGAGCAGAGCTATCCCCTACTCCCTTAACAAATTCTGGTGCCAAAGGAGGCTCCCATCCTCTACCCTGTTTAGGCACACCCCTTGTGACACATGCTGGCCTATGTGTGGGCCTGGGGAGCATCACAGCACAGGACATACAAGATGCATGCCTCATGGGGTGATCAAGTGAGCCAGGCTCCAGGGCTGCTGCCTACCTGACCATCTGCCAACTCCCTAGCCTTGTGGGGCATCTCTGCCCCCAGCCCCAAGTCTCAGAGGGAGATTGGGCCTCTGCAGAAACACTGGGGACAGACATGTGGGCAGCTGTGCAGGGAGCAGAGGGAGAGGCAGGGGTTCAGCAAGGGCCTGGAACCTTCCAGGCCCTGCAAGGCAGTTCCTGATTCTTAACGCCCTCACCGCATCCTTAAGGACTGGGATCAGAGGAACCAGCTCTCTTCACCAACTCCCATGTGCCTTCACAGGGAGATAGCTCCAGGCATGGGGAGGCCAGGCAGGACTCAGAATATGGGCTGAGTCTGGGGACCCAGGGAGGTTCCATGTGCTGCCTTCTCCATCCTGGGCAGGTGACAGTGAAGAGCGAGAAGGGGCAGGAGGAATCCCTTGCCAACCCTTTCCCAGAACCTTGTGAGGCAGGTCTGGAGAGTGAAGGTCCCAGGTGGCCTAGGGGGACCTGGCTTCAAAAGCCTAATCAGGAGGCCTAGAGAGAGCCTGGGGTATGGGGTGGCCCTGTGAGGTCTGGGCAGGAACACGTCACATGCGGGGTTGGGGAGACTGCTGTGCAACTGCCCTCTAGCACACCTTGCATGGCCGTAGGCAAACCTGCTGTTCCTAGGCAGCCCCAGTACCCCCAGTGCAGCCTAGGAAGGCTTCTTATACTTGGGCTACTACAAAGAGCAGATCCTCACCCTGCTGGGCAGGTGGCAGGACCTGCTGATGCCCTGTCCCCAGACCTTGGATGGGTTACCAAGACTGGGACAAGGCTGTAAGCCAGACCAAAGGACCGACGCCTTTTTCCCAGATGCTTTGCTACTGAGAAGGGTCATGCCTGGGAGAGGGGACCTTTCCTGGGACAGAGGCTGCTGGAAGCTACACATAGCCCCTGCAGCAGCGAGGAGGGGCTATCCTGCCAGAAGCATTGCACTGTCAGTGGCCAGAGCCCAGTGAATGTTGGGGCCCATTTCCTAAAGGCAGTGAGGCCGAGTGAGGGGCAATTCCCACCTGTCCTCACCATAAGGCGCCTGGACACAGACTCTCCCACCTGTTCCCCAGCTCATACACACTGACAGGCTAAGAAAGGACAGACAGGAACCCCGATCCTCAAAAAACCTTTTCACATTGTTTATCGAAACACACTGAAAACTCCCAAGTCGACGAAATAAAGACCACAGGGAAGGGGCAGGAAGAAAGGTAGAAGTTGTCATGAATTTATTATTTACACCATTGTTGAAGTACACAAATACAGTGGTGATACAAACGCACAGCTCAGAAACAGGTGACCATTACACAGGTCAACCGACTTAGAACTAACTATGTTTCCTGCAAGTGACGATGCGGATTAAATACTGGACGACTGCCACAGCCACACCCCCTTGAGGACTTGAAGCCGTGTGCATGTCAATGTCAACGAAATTCAGCAACTCAGGCCCAAACCTGGATAAGGATGTCAGAGGCTGTCCCGCAAAAGCTTCCTGGCACCACATTGAGACCACGGGTTATTTATAAAGAAAGCTCGCACCACATGGGCTGTCACTGCTAACATTTCATTGAGTGGGGGAATCTAACTGACCACGTGGCAACAAAGAAAACCTCAAACTCGCCCCTGACCCCACCCCCCAAGCTGCCTTCTCCACTCCCAGACACACAACCCCACATCCCAAATTCAGGAGGCAGCACCCAGGCAAAGAGCCACACCCTGGGAGGCCCACCCTGCAGCATCCCAGGCCAGTACTCATGAGCTGGGGCTGCTGAGGGAAGGAGAATCCAAGGTAGACACCGTCACTAGCCTCCATCCAGAGCACCCTGCATGACGCCAGGAAGAAAGGCAGAAGTACCAAATAGACACTGCACCTTGCCCAGAGACAGGCGAGCTCACGTCCCCTGGCTGTCATACTGCCAGGCAGCCAATCTGCCGGCTGCAAAATTAAAGGCAAGAAAGCACATACAAGCCGCCAGTCCTGTAGGGTGGCACCAGCCAGGGAGGCTGCGTTCCTAAGTCACTTCTGATCAGCTCACATCCATCAGACCAGGACTCAGCATGTGGTGGCGCCACCCTCTCTGGCCAGGCCGAGAGTCACCTACTTCTTGGCACTTCAGGGTGGATCCTTCAACTCGTGGCTTTTCCAGGCAAAGCCCTTGGCCTCTAGTGAGGACAGCTTCCCTCCCTGGCTTTGAGCACATAGGTGTCAATGCAGACTCGCAGCCAATGCATGATAATATTTACAGTCCTATTCAGAAAATTTCCCAAATTCAAAGGCAGTGAGGCAACAAACACCATCAAAATAACCACACATGACCCCAGCATCTCTAGATTCATAATCCTCTCCCAAAGAACCAGAAATGCATACTCAACTTTTTATTGTGGAACTCGCCACTGTCCACTGGTCTCAGCCTCTGCTTCCAAGCTTTTCAGAGCTCTCCTTTCCTCCCTGGGAGGCGGCGCGGTGAACCTGCTGCCTTGCCCTGGAGCGCTTCCCACCTGCTCTGAGGGCGGCAAGAGAGGATGGCCAGCGAGGCACGACACACCCACACACAACACAACTCTGATGAGAAGTTTCCTTCCAAAGTGGACAACACAATACAATAGACGAGACAAACACAACACACACCCTGGAAACCCATGTGCACCCTCTCGCTGCCTGAGTCCACTTCACACAGAAACTCCAAGCCAGTGTCTTTGTTTCAGGATTCTTTAAAGTCAACATCTTTTGTTATGACCTCAAAAACAGACAAGAAACAATAAAAAGACAGATTTCTTTACACAGATTTAAGCCAATAATTTTTAGCAAAATGATACAAAACTGTCTTAACCAAGTAGAAGATTGGTAGTTACAGTGGAATCGTCAGGGAGCACAGGTTTACCACCACTGCAGGGGAGTCTGAGTCTCTCTGCAAACGTCTCTCACTCTCTGCTTTTCTTCCCAGCCCCGTTACAACTGAGTTCCCGTGGGGGGCCTTGGTGGCCCCGGTGATGGCAGCTCTTGGAGTCTGTCCGTTTAGTTTGTGTTTTGTTTCCCCCATGAGCATCGCTGGGTGAGTGGCCTGCAGAGGTCCCGGTTAACGCTTCGGTTCTAGACCGGGGGGGCGCGTCACTAGTAAAGCCATTGGTAACAGAGTAGATCAGCCATGCATTGTCTGCCCTTCACAGCAAGAAGGAGAGTTCTCATCGGTGCACGACAGACTGAAGACCACTGGAAGCCACCCGACCGGGAATCTGTCGGAGCCAAAGCACAGGAGAAGGTCAGCATGAGGCCAGAGGATTGGGGCCAGCTGGGCACTCAGGCACAAATACCACAGTGATGGAGCCTGGTAGGAGGGGATAACCATTGCCGCCGTGCCCCAGTCTAGGAGCCTGCACCCTCGGCCACAAGAAGGACTTTGTGGCCAGGCTAAGCTGTCAGACTGAATGATGGGAAGGGAGGAAGAGGCATGCAGGCAAGATGACCCCAGAGCCACCTTGGCAGCCATTGGTGAGGATCCAAAGGAGACAGACACTTGCTCACAGCCTCCCTTCCTGGAAAAGTAACGGGGTATTTTGAAAAGTGTCCCTTTGGGGGACGACGTGAAAAGCAGTTCCTGTCAACGTGTTTCTGAGTGTGCACAGCCTTAGAGCCGCAGCAAGGCTCCCAGACCCAACAGAAGCTCAAGCCCCTGCTGGAAGGAGCTGCCCAGGGCCGTGTCAGATGAGAAGGGAGCACAGCATGGATGCCCAGCCATGCGCCAATGTGGGGAGCGGTGACTGCAGCTGGAGTGGCTACTATAGACAACAGCTGCGTGGACAAGATGGCTGGGCAGAGACCAGGTTGGAAAAGAAACACAAAATGAAGACAGAGATAAATGAGAGATAGGAAGAGAAACGACTAAAAAAGCCAGGACGGGCAGAGACCACCAGAAGTCTGAATGCAGCAAGAGCTCAGAGCCGCCCACACCAAGCGAGGCCACTCAGCTGAGCACAACACACACCCCTCCCAGGCACGACTGTCCCCAGACAAGGCGGCTCAAATGCTCTGGGCCAATCTGGAGCCAGGCCTGAGGGCAGCATGGTGGCTCCTGCTTTGCACATGGGCACCCACGACAGAAGGGGCACACCAGCACCATGAATGCAGTACAGGAGGCTAAAGGCCAAGGGTACAGCATGACAGTTACTCTGCTTGAAGACACACTGTGTGCGGCTTCCCCCTCATCGGGGCAGCTGAAGGCAGCAGTTCTGGACTCTCACAAGGAAGAGAACAAAGCAGAAAAAGCCTCACTCTACCTCTGGCACCTGGCATGCAGCCCAGCCCCACCTGTGAGCACTTGCAGGTGGAAGGGGGGTGGTGCTCCCAGCCCACCCGGCGCCTGCCACCTGCCAAGCCCACCATAAGCACACTCACCCAGTGCTGCCTTCCGACGGGAGACGAGCAGCTACTTGCCGTGGTGTTCGAAAGGAATGCTATTCTGAGGTGGGGAAAAGACAGCTGTTGGTAAGCATCCCACCAGCCGGCCAGCACTCGAGGCCCTGGCCCCCTGTATCCAGACAGGTTTCCACGTCTTAGCCAGATCAACCTGGGGGGACCCAGGGAACAGGCACAGCCTCAGGGGCCTCTCACCACTGGGCTGTAAGTAGGAGTGGTGGGTGCTCCTCTTCTAGAACCAGTGAGGCTATCGGGGCACAGGACAGACCCTCCTAGCTCTTGTCATATGCTGAGAACCTGATACCTAGCAGGCAGTAGGGACGTCAAGGGCCCTACAAGTGGGTCCAGTAGGCAGGTGGTGGGGATGGCAACACCCCGGGACACATGGACAGGACACACTTTCTCACTACTATGAGGACTGGTACGGCAGATCTTATTTTGGGGGGCAAGGCATGGACTAAAGAGAGACCTCTAAAGGAGTAACTAATCTTTCTGTGGACAATTCTGGACTGATGAGGCCTTTCTTCTTACAAAGTGAAAAAAATACAAAACCAAGTATATCCATGGCCTAGTGCCCTTTAGGGACACACAACCTATCAAGGAGGCTCAGCCTGACACAGATTGTCCTCAAGAAGCGAGGGAGGGGGAAGGAAACAGGACAACACAGGGCGCAGGGTCTGGGAGTGACTAGGCCCTGGGACAGAGAGAAGCTGCCCTGGCAACTGCATGCTGGGCATCATCACACGCTGGCTGCTGGTCAGGGCCTGGGAGCAACAGGAAACCTTTCTGCTAACATCTCCACTGGGAAAACTGACTCCTGAGAGACACAAAGAACTAGAGAAATGGCAGCCCATGGAGAAGATGAGCGGGGATGTGCACACTGTAAGGTTCTACGCCCAGGGCCTGCCTCTCCCTGAGAAGCAAGCACATTGATGCTCCACTAGGACCCTTTTCTTTGGGAGACATGTGAACAGGAGCTGCAGAACTGTGTGGACCACAGAACTCCACTTGCCCTGCCAACTTCCAGACCCAGGGCAGACGCTCAATGTAGGTTTCAAGACTTATTTATCTCCCCGGATGCAGAACCAGGGGCTGCAGTCAGAGCCACTGAGCACATTGGCGCAGACGGAGCCTGGAGGGCAGGGGACACACTGTGAGCAGAAGCCTTCAAGAGACAGGAGGGAATGCTGAGGACAACCTACAGGTCTGTGCCCTCAGCACAGGTGTTTCAAGAAACCTCCTGGTGATCAGGAACAAAAGCTATGAAAAACTCTCTGGAGACTCATCCCTGCCATTAAAGCCCATCTTACATTTTGTTCACATGGAAAATAGCCCAAGAGTGCAGAGGCATGTAAGCGCAAGCCACAAACTCGTCGAGGAAGGAAGCACACTTTTCCCCACAACCCTAAGCTGTGTGTTGTCCCTCAGCACCTGTGGAGGCTGGCAGGCTGAGATAGCCATGCCCTGGGCACTGGCCAGAGTCACACAACCAGGAAGGAGCTGCTAGCCAGGCTGCAACTGCCCAGCACCCTTGGGAACTCCTGTCATTTCCCTGTGATTCCAAACCACTGGATGTCTTAAGAAATTAAGAAAAGCTAGGCTTCCTCTTCCTTGGTCTTTGCCTGCCTCACTGCTGATATGAGAATGTCTAAGGCCAGCCAGAGCACATCATACACAAGCCATACCTGCTCCTGCCTTGTGGGCTGGGCACTATGGAGGGTCCACATGAGAGGATGGACAGGCCCAGGGGCCCCCCAAACCTGCTCTCAGCTGCTGAGGCAGGAACCCCAGGGTTCATGTGAAGAAGCCTGCTCAGCCCTGTGCCATAGGGCTGTGGGGCCAGAGGCTGCAAGGTTGTGTGCATGTGAGGGGCCCAATCTCATAATGCTGGCCAGAACTCTTGAGCCCCACAACTCAAATAATCAGTCATTCAAATTCCCTGAATCTTAGGTCTCTCTGAGAGAAAGTTATCATACAGAAAGTACACTTCCAGTAAAATGATTATTAGAAATATTCAATGGAAAGATTAATTTTCTGGTAAGATGACAGGTGGCCAACAGCATCCATGCTACTTAGGGCCCATCCCCACCTGGTCAACTGGACAAGCCTCCAGTGCATCTGTGGAATGCGCTCCTGCTCAGCTGTGACCACACCTTGGTGAGCCAGGAGCCTCCCCTGACACTGCCCTCCCCACCTGGGGCCCCAACCCTTGCCCCCTGGAGAAAGAATCAGTTTATATGTAAAAAGCTGTCCGAGTCTACGGAAAGAAGCATGTTAGTGAACACAAAAAACCAACAGTAACAAAAGTAAGAGCAAGAAGGGAAGATGTTGGTGGAAGAAGATGGGCATGAGGACGCACCCCTGTGGCCAGGCCTGCGCCACCCTGCCTTTTGCTACATAGCAGGCCTGTTTCTCTGTGTACACTTTTCTTGTAAGAGAAGAAAAATTGATAAGGTCAAGATGAGAAGCCTAATCCCACGCCATGCCACACGGGCTGCTTACCACTGGAAGGCTCCCACCCCCAGCCAGCAGGTGTGGGCAGCTCCTACATGGAGAGTCTTCCCAGGCTCTTTGCCAGGGTGAGCTCCCAGCCAGCAAGCCTAAGGAAAGCTCTCAGAGGCAGGGTGGGCCCACAACACCCTTCCCTAAGAGGTGTGAGTGGGCATGCAATGTTCATTCTGTGTGGGGAAGAAGGCTGGCAGGGC
This sequence comes from Galagoides demidoff, assembly GCA_963574575.1. NCBI lineage: Eukaryota > Metazoa > Chordata > Mammalia > Primates > Galagidae > Galagoides > Galagoides demidoff. Next base: position 8,113 of record CAUYQV010061368.1, read on the forward strand.
ACTTAAGCAGCAGCAGGCAACAGGACTCCTTTGGCTCATGGCTCTGCCTGTCACCTAACATCCTACAGCTGGGGAAAGAGCCCTTCCGAAGCGCACTTGGCTTAGGCTCAACCAAGATGCAAGCCCAGCAACTAGGAATACAACTTCCCCACAGGTTAAAAAAAAAAAGGGAAACACAAAATAAAGAAGGAAATAAGAAAAGCAAGCCTTCAAGAAACTCATCTTACTCTCAATTTGGAACTCATAAGACAGGGTAAGCCAGAGGCTCGGCGCTGACACATCCCCCCATGCCTGGGCCTGGCCTGGCCTCAGTGGGCTCCATGTGCGTACCTGTGAGGTGGACATGCGAGAGGTATCTTGTCGGCCCGTGAGATCAGATGAAGAGATGTTGACAGGGGCCCCACGGTGCAGCCGCATACTCACTTTCCGCTCCCTTTCCATGCCAGAGACAGGCCTAGGAGAGGTGTTAGCTGAGGAGAGGGAGAGAAGCCAGAGTGAGCACTCCTGACCTAGCGTTCTGGCTCCTGCACAGGGGCCTCTCCTTGAGAAGCTGTGGCCAGCAACGACCCTCAGTAGCTTGAATGTCTCAACAAACTGCAAGGGCAGCAGGGAGGATGGGCGCAGCCAACTCCAATTCAGAGAAGCCCAGCACCACATGCCTCTGTCTGTCACCCAGGAACACCTGCAAGGGGGGAAGGGAGGAGGGGGCGCCAAGGCCCATGAGGCCCGTAGCACATGGGCATGGGGAGTATCAAAAGGCTCCCATAAGAAGAATTTGTGTGGAGCAAGAAATAAATTTTATGTACATAATGACTACAAACAGCAGCAGCAGCTTTCAGAAACTCAACCCTTCAGGAGACCAAGTCTTCTAACCATGTCTAAAGGTGTTAATGTAAGCCAGCTACCCCCAGGGGCACATAAAGGCTCACCCCTACATGGCTAAGACTCTCTCCATGCCAGAGTCCCCACATGAAACCCTGGATATACAGGCAAGACAGGGCTGATGGCCCACTCCAAAGGAGCTCTGTGAGGGGTGCACTTACCCGTGTGTGAGGTAGGGGTGAGAGGTGTGGGGGGAGCCACTTCCTGGGTGCCCCGCAGACGGCCGGAGGCCGTGGAAGGGAGGCCACGGGTGGCTGGGTTCCGGGAGTGTCTCAGCCGCTCCTCTCGATCCCGCCGTTCTCTCTCAGTATCGTCAGCAGCCCGGCTGGCACCCTAAAAAGGAAGAATGAAGTGGGACCAGTTAGGCACCATGTTAGGGAAGAGCAATGTCCCCTAACAACCTGAGAAAACACTGAGGGGCCTCCAGGACAAGACTGCCCTGAGAAGCCATCCATAATAGCACAGTGAGCCAGAAAAGACATTTCCCCCCACAGAGACAGGGGTACAATCCACGGTGCTAAGCCCCCTCTGTCCTTCAACAAGCCAGAGAAAATCCCCTCCCACGCTGAAGTACCAGCAACTCAGAACTTCCTCAAACTTCAAAATGAAAAGTGAACAGGGAAAAAAAAAAAAGTGAACGGGTGGCTGCTCCTCTGTGCACATCTACACAGCACACAACGGACAGAGGTCCAAAATGCCCAGAGCTGGAAGAAGACAACGAAGTAGGGTGGGGACCCACAGTATCTGGTTCACCTAAGTCCTCCCCCAGCAGCAATGCCACACTGCCCTGACACCAGTAAGAAAGGCACACATAGGCAGGGTGACAAGGCTGGTACTCAGGTCCCTGCAGGACACTGTAGACACATGAGCACCAATGCCTTCAAGCAGTTGAGCTGAGGTGTCAGCCACTGAGGACTGCATTCTAATTAGCAAGACTGAGGGGCAGGAGCCTACGTGCTGCAGGCCAGACCCAGGCGCCACCTGCCCTGCAGAGTGTGCTGCATATAGCCACACCAGCTTGTTTAATGTCACGTGCAGCCAGCAAAGCTGTAATTATTTACTATTTGGCCGTTGACAGAGAAAGTCAGACCAGTGCTCACAGGATAGAGGATGAACACAGTATTGCTCAAGGGCTGCTCTGTTGTTGTCTGGCCCTAGAGGGACTGAGCTCCTGCTGGCAGAGTGCACTCAGGCCCAGCTGATGGGCACCCCACCCTGCCTGGCCCCACACAGCCATCTGACAAGGCTATACCTCCTTTGCTCCCTGAAGAGGCAGTTCTGACCTTCTATCAGATTTTGTCATCTGGAAAGATTTGAACTTCTTTATTACTGACAATAATTTTTTTTTTCCAGTTTTTGTTTTTGGCCCAGGGCCAGGTTTGAACCCACCACCTCCGGTGTATGGGGCTGGCACCCCACTCCTTTGAGCCACAGGCACTGCCCCCATAATAAATTTTTAATTAAAGAGAACAGAAAGTTCAACAAAACTTCAATTCTGGCAGTGGTATCCAAAAAGTTAGTCAAACTTACACAACCGACCCAAGGACAGGCTGCCTGTGCAGAGGCCCAGCAGTCTTCAGGTCACATGCAAAGGCCCAAAGCACAGACTGTGGTAACCAAGGACATGAGGCACAAACCCAGCCCACTAGGGTCAGTCAGGCTGAGAGTGTACCCACCAGTCCCTCCTGAGCACTAAGGACACTTGGTACCCCCCAACTCAGGCACAGGTGTTTGAGAGGCAGGAGCACCAGGGTGGAGGCTTCCAGATAGATAGTAGCCTTGGAGGTGCCTGCCCACACCATAGGCGAACAGACCTCAGGTGCTCCAGGGCTGGTGATGACCACAACAGAACAACCTTTCAATGAGAGAGGATTTCACCACCCAGTCAGAGCCCTGCTCTTGGCAGACCCGCATGGTGGGCAACCAGCTCTCCCTGTTGGGCATCTGGCTCATCAGTACCCCTTGCCCTCATGCAGACCCCTCTCAAGCCAACCCAAATTACTGGCAGCTCAGGGACCCAGCTGGGACAACACGTGACAACGGCACTTACGAACTTCAGCATGTTCCAGTCAAACACATAGTCATAGGAGAAGCCTTGGCGATGGAACAAGTTCCTGAAGAGCTGCCTTAGGTATGAGTAGTCAGGTTTATCATCAAAACGCAAGGAGCGGCAGAAATTCAGGTATGTGGCAAATTCAGCTGTAAAACAAGAAGCTAACCAGTGAACCTGACTGCAATCCAGAGCGGTGTCTGCTAACACTGCTGTTACCTCCTTCTGCTCTGTACACTGAAAGCATGAAAACACAAAATTGGAAACATTCCTCACACACGTCAAAGAACCAAGGCTTTAGGAAAGAGTTTTCAAAAATTCAATGTTACAGAGCACAATTTAATTTCACCTAGGGGCAATCCCACAAAAAGAAAGGGGAACTTACTAAGTTACAGCTCCAGAAGCAATAGGAGGCAGGGAGAGCAAACTGTGGTGAAGGCCAGGTCTGACCAGCCATCTCCCACCTGCTCAGCCACACAGGGGTGTCCTTGAGACCCAGCCCTGCCTCTGGGAGTTGACCCTGAACACAGGCCTATCTCACCTGCCCTTTCTAGGGCCTAAGAGAAACAGCCAGCAGGAGCTCAGCAGTTACACCAGAAAGAACAATGGTCATCTATTACCTCCTATTACCTCCATACACAAAGGCACCCCTCTCTCTTGCCACTTTTTTTCCTGAGACAGTCTTAAGCTGTCACCCTGGGTAGAGTGCTGCTGTGGCATCATAGCTCACAGCAACCTCCAATTAGGGCTCAAGCAATCCTCTTGCCTCAGTTTTCCTATTTTTAATAGAGACAGAGTCTGGCTTTTACTCAAGCAACCCACCTGCCTTGGCCTCCCAGAGTGCTGGGACTAACAGGCGTGAGCCACCACGCCCGGCCTCTTGCCACTCTTTTTGTAGAAGGCAAGCATACTTCTGATGCAAGTCAGATACCTGCACAGACCCTCTTAACAAGCTTTGCTAAAAAGACAAGTGTGAGGAGACTTACAAGGGTAGCCTTTACACAACACTTCAATGGGAGTGGACATTTTCTTCTCACTAATCCTTTCATACTTCTGCCTCTTGGTGGCAGCTTTCAGCCCCTGCCAGGGGAGAGAGCCCAGGTTGAAGTACATCAGCACATAACCCAAAGACTCCAAGTCATCTCTTCGAGATTGCTCTGCAAAGAAAAGGGAGACACATGAAGGACAGCACACATGTGCTTGTGTAAAAGCAAGACAGCCAGAATTACGCACATGGGAACGACTTCAAAGAAAACAGAAAAATCTACTTGGATTCTTTTTTGGCCAAAAGCCGCCCCTCAAGTGTTCCTAAGGAAATTCCTAAACTCCCCTGATGGAAGAGCGTTAGTGTCACAGAGAATTGCTGAAAGAAGCCCAACATTTACCTGCCCTCTCTGACTGCCAGTCAGAGAACCCAGCCTGCCTGCTACAAAGGTCTAGTGACAGCTCTAGACCTCTCAGAGAGACAGGGAGATAGCCAAACACACTCATGACTCTGAGGTCACCCCAGACATGACCAGAGGCACCCTACATCAGTGACCCCATGCCCAGGGGCTCACCAATGCCGAGGTGGGTGTTGATGGAGGCATACCGCGCCGTCCCTGTGAGGTTTTTATTTTCCCGATAGGGGATGTGCTGGTGGGTCCTTGCGTCCCGGTACTTCTTGGCCAGCCCAAAGTCGATGATGTAGACCAAGTTGCCCTTCTTCCCTAGCCCCATGAGAAAGTTGTCTGGCTTCACGTCTCGGTGAATGAAGTTCTTAGAATGAATGTATTCAATACGACTAATCTATAAGCAGAAAGCAATACAGAAGATTATAACCAGGGCAGCATGTCTCAGTAGCTGTACATTCTCAACCCTCTGGCCAAAGAGTAACATGGAGAAAGGACAGACACCGAACTGATCAAGGTCAACCCCTAAAGTATCTTTGGGTCCCCTCTACCCCCATGGACCTGGCACTATCTCCTCAGCTCCTGCAGAGTGGACAGCAGACTGAAGGGACAGTCATTACCAGACACTGTTCTCTACTAGCTATCCTGGATGGCACAGGCAACGCACAAGAATCTGCTTAGAAACTACTCAGCAGTTGTTAGGAATCAAACATTGTTGCTGAGAGAACCAAGAAGACCACTGGATGGGACACGCTACTCTGATGCTGAGAGGTTGGGTCTCCAAACCAGTCACCTATATCATTACCCTGAGGCTAAAGCTAAAAGTTAAACAAATTTCCCTTTTCTCTCTGCAAATTAACGGGCATAATAATGGACAGAAGAGCAACCAAATAATTCTGTAAGACCAAAAGGTATATACTAAGTTTCTGAGCTGCTTGAGTACTTCAGAAAACTGGGTCCTGGTCAGGTGCAGTGGCTCATGACTAATTCCAACACACTGGGAGGCCGAAGCAGGTGGATTGCCCTGAGCTCACAGGTTTGAGACCAGTCAGAGCCAGAGGAAGACCTCTGTCTCTAAAAATAGCCAAGCGTTGTGGCAGGATCCTGTAGTCCCAGCTACTCTGGAGGTAAAGGCAAGAGACTCTCTTGAGCCCAAGAGTTTGAGGTTGCTGTGAGCTGTGATGCTATGGCACTCTACCCGGGGTGACAAACTGAGACTCTGTCTCAAAAAAAAAAAAAAAAAAGTAAGGAAAGAAAACTGGGCCCTTACCATCTGGTCGGCAAGCAGCAGAACTGTCTTGAGACTGAACTTCCTGGAGCAGAAGTTGAAGAGGTCCTCTAGGCTGGGCCCCAGCAGCTCCATCACCATGACGTTGTAGTCCCCCTCGGCCCCACACCACCTAATGGTGGGGATGCCCACTAGGAGAAACAGACAAGAGCCTCAGCCCCTGCTCTTCCATGTGGTATCCTCAAGTGTGCACAGGGCAGGGAGTCAAAGACTCAGGGGATCCCAGCAATGCCTGTGCTCAAGACAGGTAGAGTGGAGATGAAGACACATCTGTTCACAGACAGCACAAGGCCGACTGGAGGGGAAGGGTCAAACAGGCAGGAGAGGATCTAAACTTAGAGCAGGCAGTGGGAAACTCAGGAAGAAGGTGACACTTGGGCAGATAAGACCAGCAGAGCCAGTCGGAAACCAGTTCACCAGAGGCTTAGAAGAAAGATCTGGAATGCAAGGTTGAGAAAAAGAAAAGAAAGGCATGGGTTGAATAAGAGAAAAAAATTTTCAATTACTCTGATGTTGGCTCGGCGCCTGTGGCTCAATCGGCTAAGGCACCAGCCACGTACACCTAAGGTGGCGGGTTCGAATCCCCAGCCCGGGCCCGCCAAACAACAATGATGGCTGCAACCAAAAAATGGCCGGGCTTTGTGGCGGGCGCCTGTGGTCCCAGCT